>OU015494.1:194190188-194310188 GCA_907164885.2 Dolomedes plantarius
ATTTAGATATTATGTGGTTACTCATAGCGATAACTTTAAATGCGTTTTTCTCAAAATAAAAATTTTCGTGTCATACAAATATTCAAACTGCTCCGGGCGCATTTCTAATGATCGTATTGCTTCGAAATTTAAGTTTTATATACTTAACTGTATATCAAATAAATCTTACTGAAAATAATTATGTTTCGTAGCTCAGAATTTCTAAATTTTGTACTCGAAAAGATTATTTATGGGTATTTTGCGTCATAAAAAGGGTGTTTTCACTATTACTTTTTTCTCTTTATATTTTTAATGAATGCTTAAAATAAGTAATAAGTTTCATTGTTAGTTCTATAAGGTATCCTGTACATAAAAATTACCATATTATATGCAAAAGAAATGCGCCTGGAACATTTTTAATCAGGCCAATTTTTGATATAATTAATAATTAATAATTCATAAATTATTAATATTTCATCATTAAATTTTAACCACTTTTGCATATCTATGGTACTAATCACATATTCAAATTTCAAGCAAATCCATTCAAAACAAAAAATGTTAGGTTTGAAGGTCCACTGTCCCTTTAAGATACCAATTTAATTCAAAGTAAACCCACAGCCGAAATAAGTGTCGTTACATCCCGAGACCGAAATTTGAACAAGCGATTTTATGAATCCCATCTTTGTCAGGTACATTTAAAAATAATTGTTTTCGACGGAGAATTCCAATCAAAACAACTGTGAACGAGTGAGTATCTTTTCCTGGCGAAATAACGTCATGAAAAAAAAAAATATCCCCCTTGGCGATGTGTTGCCATCCCTGAGCAATCTTGTTTCATAGGTCTCATTAATAAATCATAAATTGTGCATAAAAAGAAAAGTTAGAATTATTGCAGAGACTACTAGACTACGTAAATACCTCTCTTTTTCGCGTGTGTGGGTTTTCTCCACTTTTCTGATTTGATAATCCATCATCTATAAATTAGGAAGAAAAGAATGGTGGTCGCAAATGGCGCTCCTGGTTATTAAATCACTCAGCGGGAAAGTCCCTTGCGTGTGTAATAAAATGATGGAAAATTCACAGCCATTTGAGTTATTTATAGCGCAACCGTAAAAAGATTGTTGACAAGCAAAACTCTTTGAAAAGAGAAAAACTAACTTGTGGTTTTTACAATTTTTTTTTCTCTTTTGGTGTGTTTGTCAAAAAGTTACACTGCAATTGATTTCATGACCTTGGCAAATGTCTTTGTTATTTTTCTGTGCTATGTAACAGCAGCGTTTTAGACTGGCCGATTAAGACTGCTGAGTACTAACGCTATTGGATTCGCTCACCTCAACGTTAACCTATGAAGAAAATTTGTCCCCTATTGACAGCTACATAAATGCTGTAAATCCAATAAAAATGTACTTTCAGATAGCCTGAACTTTTCTGCATCTTGCAACAGGATTCATTTTATTAGCTTTTTCCACCAAAGGAGAATTGATGAGCGTTTAAAACATACTATACCAGATTTTTCCCCCGAATTATTTAAATTTTAAAATATTATTTGCATTAAAAAAAAAGGAAAAATGCCCCAAGGTATAAAATTTCTCTCTCTGTTACGGACTACAATTTAAAAAAAAAATCTTTAAACCCAAGTCGTCAGTCCTTGGACAAATTTTCTCCATTGGTTAACATTGAGGTTAGCGAATCCAATAGGGTTAGTATACAGCAGCCATAATAAAATAAAAAACAGTATTCGTTAATTGGGTTATTTTTTCGAGATTTAGCGAAAACATTTCTACCACGACTTCAAGTCGGCGTAGATCGGCCTTATCCGAAAAGCCTGGGACTAGTGGTGATTGACATTGGCGTAAGCATAAAAGGATTTCTTACCCGAGAGACCCAACTTAAATGTAATATCCCTTTATGTTTCCTATAAACCTCATACACGTAGCCCGAGGGCTATATATACGCAATATTTTTGAAAGTTGTGTGCCTGTAAGAGATTGCGAAATAGGGTACCACCGCACATGTTTTGAGCATGTGAGATGGTTCACAATAGGCCACTCTTTAAGGTGACCAGTTGTGTACCATCAAAGGGTGATTCTTGAGGACAATTTGTGGTTGCTCGTCATGGCCACCATTCTTGACTTGTCTAAATACAAATGCTAATAAGACTATAGTTTTTCTTACTTTTTTTTACACAAAAGTAATTAATAGTAAAAAATATGTCATTCCATTAATATAGCAGCCATATGCAAAGTCAGTGGGGAAATTTTGCACCTCACGGCGCCCAGAAGAATGGAGAGAGAAATTTTGGAATACTTTTGGATTTTTACATAAGGGAAGCTCAACTTTTGTAGTCTGAATTTCAAACAGTCTATGAAACGAACTGAAACTTCAAAAGGCTTAATTTTTTTCAGTTTCGGAAAGCTTTTACTTGCTAACGGAAACGCAGTATTCGAAATTTCAATATTAGCAAGATGGGAAGTCCCAAAAGAGCATTGATTACACATTCACAGCTCTTTTGTAGGGGTAGTAGCGAGGGGTATTTCTCATTTCCTAACTTAAGTAAGATCCCAGCGTGTCCTATAAATTACTAATTTTATTGATACCCTCATACTTTTTCGTAATTTTCATATTTACCCCCAGGCGAACTCTGTGCTGAAAATGTCCCGTGAGAAAATAGACAGGCCTGCAGGTTTCGGGTTAAGAACGATTACAATATATGGGTATGGGACTTAGATATTTGCTGACCTAATGACAATTCTGACCCCACGAAGGGTCTAACGTGGGAATTTGGGGTTGGATGTAATGTATAAATTTTGTATTACATGTACTGTTTTTCAGCGGACACGAGGAGCGTTTGTTGCAAGAAACACCTCCGTGCTCTGTCTCGTAGGAAATGAAATAGTGAACACGGGAATAAGTGTCTAATAAATATACTTTATGCGTTAAAGTGTGGATTTTATGTTACAAGATAAGTGCCTCTACCACCGGAATGACTACTACGACAACTTTAGATAAATGTTATGGAGGAACAAATTTTTGTGTTTTAACCTAATACACACACACACACACACACACACTTACATATATATATATATATATAAATATATATATATACACTATCCTACAATAATGGACCGGACACCAAAATGTGATGGTACAAGAGAAAGAATAGATATTTTAATAGGGGGATGGTCCCCCACGTGCTGCAATTACACTCGCAACCTTTCTAGGCATACTTTCAACAAGGTTTTGATACACAGATATGGGTATTTTTGTCCATTCCGGCTGTAAGAATGTCGCCAACTCAGTTGTAAATTTCGGACGTGGTTCCCTGGTCCGTAAGTGTCGCTCTAACTCGTACCACAAATGTTCTATGGCGTTTAGGTCGGCTCTCTGAGCAGGCTAGGGGATGCGTTTTACATCCATATCTTGATACCACTGCTTGACAGAGGCTGCAACATGACATGGAGAGTTGTCGTTCTGGAGGTAACATTCGTCCATTTCATAAAATTGCCAGAACGTAGGAAGAACCTGATTGTCCAGAATGTTCATGTAGGTGTCGGCGTTTAATTTACCAGGAACAACATGCAAAGGTTCCAGGCCATACCATGAAAAACACCCCCAAACAAGTACACCACCACCACCGAACTTGAGAGTTGGAACGATGCACTCGGGTAACAGACGTTCGCCTGGCAATCGCCAAACCCAAGCACGCCCATCCGACCCATCCGACAGGAAGAGCATGTAGCGTGATTCGTCACACCATAAAACAGTTTTCCAGTGGTCAACTGTCCAGTTGCGACGTTGCAAACACAAAGCAAATCTACCGGCTTTTTTGCATGGGGTGATGTTTGGTTTTGTGTGCGGCAACACATCCGTGGATATTGAAAGCGTGCAGTTATTTTCGCAAAGTATAGGGGTGCACCGTAAACCCTGCTACCTTTCGAAACTCACTGTTGATGATTTGGAGAGGTTTCTTGCGGATCTGATGAACCTCACGTTTCAGGACACGCCGATCCCGTTCGGTCAGTTTACGGAGACAACCAACGTATGCAGTTCGAGTCCCAACTTCCGTATTCTTCCACTTGTTCACGACATCACCAACAGTTGACCGTGGCTGTGATAATTCTACCGCAACTGCGCGAAAGGACTTGCCACTAATATGACAATCAATCATAACACTTCTTTCAAAGTCACTAAGTTCCTTTCGTTTCGACATACTATTGTCACAATTTCTCACAGAACTAACGACGTTACCACTTTCGTATTTAGCCTTAACAGGTCACTTGCGAGCACTGAATTTGCATAAAATCCGACATGCAGTCGGATTTTATCTCGGATTTTGCCAAAATCTTGAGAGCAGTTATTACTACGACTATTGCATCTCATATTCTCAACCACATAATTTCTTTGCGTTAAAAAAATAAGCTGGCTTGGGTATTGAACGCTTTTCAGACAAATGCATTGACCATTACTGCTTCAAGCTATAGATCACGGGTGGCCAAGATGAACAGCGTTAAGAGCCTTTTGGGGATTTTCTGCATACAGTAATACCCCGAAGTGACGCGATAAGTGGAACCGACGAAAGATAGCGTAAGTCGGGGTGCAACTTTGCATAACCGTCACTTACGGAATTGGGGTGTGTATGCATCTTTTACTTTGCATTAGGATTATTTGTGTGCTTGCATGTACGGTGCGTTGAGCCCATACTGTAAGTTGTGTTTGTCTTTTCATTTTCTTTTTGACATATTGCTTCCTTGGGGGACTCGGGGCTTTGGGATATCTTTTGGGCTTACCTGCATCCAATTCAGAAAGTTCCCCTTGAGGTAACTGATATGGTTAGGCTCCCTGATGACGAGACCTGTCGGTTAACTCTATGTTGTTTTATGGTTCAGTTCCGGCACTTATACAGAATCTTGCCGTTGGTGCGTGGATGCCCAGAGTGCTTGATTTCTGTTTGTTTTTTGTCTATATTCGTATTATTTTTATCTATCTCTGTTGGATTATTTATTTGTTTTTTCATTATGGGGATATGAAGCTTCTGCGCTAACCTCTATTGAAAATGTTTTATGTTTTCTTTGCAGGATATGTTTTATGTTAAAGTGATTTAGCAGTCTATGGTTGAATTTTAATTTTTGTTTATTTGTATTGTTTATATTTTACTTGCAACTTTGCATATAAATACATATAAATTTTGTCTAATTGGGACGAAGAAATTACAAAAACACCTGTTTAAAGTGAAAATATTGTATTAAAATTAAAATATTGTATTACATATTTATATTATGCATGTGTACTAGATATGAAAAAAAAATTATGTTAATGGTTTTAAAAAATCCAGTGAAGTAATATGTCGTATTAACGCCTTTTTTTTTCGCGAAGAATTTCTTCATAGCATACAAACATTTTTTTTTATTACCTACTTTGTCGTGATCATATGATCTTTATTAGAGTCCATATTCTCTAAAACCTGTAATCCTTTCTCAATTGCGCTGAGACCTTCTGTCAAGTTCATAATTGTCATTAGGTTTT
This sequence comes from Dolomedes plantarius, assembly GCA_907164885.2. Classification (NCBI taxonomy): domain Eukaryota; kingdom Metazoa; phylum Arthropoda; class Arachnida; order Araneae; family Dolomedidae; genus Dolomedes; species Dolomedes plantarius. The sequence goes on from OU015494.1 coordinate 194,195,697, forward strand.
CTTGTGGAATTGGGTCTGAAGCGTCGGATTCATCAGTGATGCTTTGGCCGCGCATCTCTATGAGATATCGACTGCCAGCTCCTCAAGATGATAATCCGACAGCTCGTTGACATCCTCTCTATCGATTTCCATATATAATTTCCTGGCAAGATCAACAACTTCTTCTATCACATGAGCAATATGATCAGTTTCAAGCGTTGTTTCCGTCTCGTTTAAAAAAAAAAATATTGGACAAAGTTTCTTCCAGACACCGTTTAAATTTTTTGGGGAAATTTCATCCCAAGATTTAAAAAAAGGTGAAAAAGGGTAAAATCAAAGCATAACTCCGAATTCGCGTAAGTCGGTGTATTACAGTACTTAGAAATATGATCAGTTCTATCACATGAGCAATATGATCAGTTTCAAGCGTTGTTTCCGTCTCGTTTTAAAAAAAAAAAATATTGGACAAAGTTTCTTCCAGACACCGTTTAAATTTTTTGGGGAAATTTCATCCCAAGATTTAAAAAAAGGTGAAAAAGGGTAAAATCAAAGCATAACTCCGAATTCGCGTAAGTCGGTGTATTACAGTACTGAGAAATATGATCAGTTCTATCACATGAGCAATATGATCAGTTTCAAGCGTTGTTTCCGTCTCGTTTTAAAAAAAAATATTGGACAAAGTTTCTTCCAGACACCGTTTAAATTTTTTGGGGAAATTTCATCCCAAGATTTAAAAAAAAGGTGAAAAAGGGTAAAATCAAAGCATAACTCCGAATTCGCGTAAGTCGGGGTATTACAGTACTTAGAAAGGTCAAATACAGAAAAAGGTTATATCTGATATGAAAGAAAAATTAAGCGTTGTTTTTTCTAATGTTTTTATTAAATATATCATTCTCCAGTTATTAGAATAATTAATATGTCTAATTTCTTAAATAGTTTTAATAGTATTAATAATTATTTTTCTTTTAATTGTTTTCCCAAATTATTCAAATCGGGATATGTTGAGTATTGGAACTTTTAAAAAAAGACAACGAACTTCACAAATTTTTGTTCTAAGGAAAAAAAGGTTTAAATCAGCGAAAAAAATCATTGAATGTTTTTAAAAAATTATCATTGAATCAAGAGAAAAAAAAAAGAGTGATAAAGAGCCGCAGTTTGGTCACTTGATCTTCTTTTGCGAAATTCTCTGACCTCCCGGCCTAAGAGATGGGGAACTCTGACCCTCGGTCGATATCCCTATTTTTCAAAATAACGACAACCGTCTCGTCCCATATTCTGATGCCCATTTTTCTTTCTCTTTAAAACAACAGAGTACACTCGCCTTATAACCCGAACCTCCGGCTTTTCGGACGGGCATATGCACCATTACAAAGCCACGTCATAATCTCTGTCCCTTAGAATGACATTAGAATTCATTCTTTGATATACCCATAATTTTCACAAGTAAATATACTCGTAGATATATACATAAAAAGATAGAAATGATCCAATCCTACCAAGGGACTATTTAAATAAGGAGGTATTCACATTGTAAGGCCCGAATAGAAACATTAAAGCATAGCTAATCTGTAAGTTGAGCAGTTCAATGAGTAAATAAATAAATATCAAATTAGACTGTTCGAATTTTCTCCACTGATGTCATTTCGGTAATTTATAACACTTGATGGGAATCATGATTCTAAAAATTAGCTATATGCTAGAACTATTTTACTGAAATTCAGCGCAACTTTTATCATCATTGGGTACGACAAGTAAAAGGGTTACTTTACCGCGTATCACAGATGACTACGAGTTCAGATCAGATATTGATAAATACACGAACCGGCAGAATATTTGGGCTCTGGAACTTCAAATTTTTGGGGCCTTTTATAGGTAAATTTAGTATATCTTTTTTTAAACTATTCAAAGTAATTTTGTAATTCTGTGATTTGTCCTAAGGAGAGTCACTACTGCGCACAACATATTGTTATCTCTGTGCTACAACCCCATAATTCAGAAATTAAAGACATTTCTCAGTACGGGTTATTTATGACAAAACTGCTTGAAACATCTTTTCATAAAGGGTAAATAATGGGAAAAAAGGCATTTCAAACGAAACCGGCTGCAAGACACATGGGCCTTTCCGTCTTTCTACGCTTTTTAGCATGGTACAGCCTGTTGCACTGCAGATACCATTTTGTGCATGAGTCGCAGGCCCAGATTTCCGCATGGGCAAGTGGGGCACTTGCCCAGGGCCCCCAAATTTATGGGTCCCCCTAATTTAGTATTAAGTTGTACATATTTTTGAAAATTTGGTTTTAGGTTAATTCAGTAAAGGTGGGCAGTGGCGGATAGAGAAAAAAATCCTGGGTGGGGCACAGTGCACCCACTATATTCATTTCAAAAGAAAATTTCCTGAATTTATTTATTAACATTAAAAGTAAATTAATTAACACATTATTATTATTATTTTTTTTTTCAAATGTTTGACTTTTTGGTCGAAAATTTTTTGAATTTCCGGTCCGAATTTATGGGGGGGAGGGGGTTCCTTGGTGAGCGTCCCACATGTTCATGTGGAAATCTACTCCTGGAGGGGGAGGGCACATGGCCTCCCTCTGGATCTGTCCTTGGAGGGGGCCCCCAAAGTCTGCTTTGCCCAGGGCCCCATTGGGTCAAAGTCGGGCCCTGATGAGTCGTTTTATGTTAAAATCAGATTAATACATGGAATTCTAACAAAATAAAAAAGTAATTCAAGAGGGTTTAATTAAATAACAGCCTCACGCATTTAAATAATTTTAATGAACAACTTATCATTTTACATTTCAAGTTTCTGTTCCAAAAGAAACGGAAATTCAAAAAATCTTGAAAATTTCCTCTAATTTATTTACTTGTATGACGTTGAATTGTAAATTTGGCAGAACGTAAATACGAACAAAATATTTATTTACTTAAAAGTCTTCTGCAAAAAGTTACCAAATTGAAATTTTCCCTCGGTATCCGCTGAAAAACCAGGTAGAGATATTGCAACTAAAATCAATAAAATATGAGTAGAAAACGGAAACGTTAAGAAAAAGTTATTGCGGAAAAATCTGGTATGATTTGATAACATAGATTTTAAGATAAAAATATAACATTCATAAATTACTTCGAATTTTAGCCGATCTATACACATTAAGGCAGAATTTTACGTGTATAATCAACTTTATAACTGTTTTCATTTGTTGCAATTACTACTGATATCATATTACCTTTTGACTTTGCTTGTTATTGTATCATGTTTTATTTTCGTTTTAAGAATGGCTATAGAATGTTTCGCATTTCAAAAAGTTTAAATTGTTTAGCACAAATTTTATTTAAAAGAATTTTTATTTTATAATATTTTGCATGAGCAAAATGTTTGGAAATAGCTTTTGTTGTTGTTGTTTCTAATGCCTCCTGGCTGGAAATTGCAGATCAGGTCCATATAGGCTTCGGGCTTAAGTGTGCGGCTCCGGTTTATATAGCACGGCAAGGGCCGGCGTTCCTCTTAGCTGGTTGCCACCTCAATTTTGACCGAGCAACCCAGGGGCGACATCTGGGGGATCGTACCCTCTCACACCCTCTCTGACCTCATAGAGGGACTCTCCAGTCTACGAATTTAGCATGCCCATATCCGGTCTAGACACTGAGGTATTTAATGGAACGTATCAGGATTCAAACCGAGCACCCTCAGCAACGAAACCAAGCGCGCTACCACAAGGCTATCTCGAGCCCGGTAATCATTATATATATAATAGCCGTTGTCTCTGTATAACACTTCCGGGCTGCACTCATCTTTCAATTGAAGCCCCCAGTAAACAAACAGCCGGTTAGGCTTAATTTCAATTTCAGATGTGGATCAGAATTTTTTCTTACATAAAAACTAATATCTTCTCCATCAAATCACGTTTGTTCAGCCTATTTTTCTATAAAACATTCAGAACTAAAAAAAAAATTGGATGCTTTTAGCTGTATATTTAACAGTTTTTAAAAATCTGTTTACTTTTGCGATGAATTCTGAAAGTAAACAAACTTGAATGTGAATGAATCAAGTAGCTGAAGTATTCATATCGCGTAGTGAGCTGTAAAAAACTGGATGGCAATCTACTACTGCAATCGCATGAAAAACTAAATAAATGAAAAATAATGAAAGGGTTTGATTTTACAAGGTGTGGATTAAATGCAATATTGTTAGATAATTCGGGATATTTTTTAACTTTCCTATACTTTTTCCATTATGACGTCATTATTAGTGTTATGACGTCAAAATGACGGGTTACCTTCTAGTTTTTAAATAATGTAATAATTCTAGGAGAATTCCTGTTTGATATAAAAGTATGTTTCCTTCTGATATCCCCAATTAGCCTTTAACAATAGACTATAGCTTTGATTAAAGGAATTTTAAAAAATCAGTTCAGTTTGTTGCAGAAAAAAAGGAATAATCCACTGCATATTAGAAATTGACAAATTCGATAAAAGTATGCAAGAAGTTCCTTTGTCCATAATAGTAATCGGGGATTGTGACGTAAATAATTAGGGTAAATTTCATGGTTATCATCAGATACATGAATATGGGGTTCACTGTATGGGAAAGAGAAAGGATGGAGTTTAGCTATTTTCTCATTTTTTCTTTGGAACATGATAAAAGATTATCACACTCTTTCTCCGTAGCATATACTTAAAATTTAAAATTTATCGTGATTATTTCTGCAGGGTTTGTGCTTTAGCTTACAAATAATGAAGCACGGGTGATTAAAAAATATTTCTATAATAGCGATGCTTGCGTGACCACTTGTGTATTTTCTACGTTTACATTTATTGTATTTTCAACAAAAAACTGTGGCCACTAGAGTTCATGGGAGGGGATTTTTAGCACAGACAACAGATAGAGGAAAAAAAAAAAGCGTTTTAAGCGGGAAATCACACAAGAAACCTGTTAAATACATAAAAATTTCTAGGTCTGAAAATATATTCCTGCTGCTTGTGGTCAACAGATAAACTTTAATATATTTATCTATTCAAGTGTTACAGTTCAGTTCATATTCAACGATCGATTATAATATATCGCCGAATAAGAATTAGAGTAACAGTTCATGAGGTTAGTAAACATATTTCGTGATGTAAATTTTGGTTTAAATTTTTTTTTTACGCTAGGAGCAGCTTTGAACACATGTTTGAACATTACGTTTGAAACGAAGCTTTTTTTTTTCTTTTCACGATTGCGGGTGTTTATTCAGTTTGACACAGTTTTTCTGCCTTTAAAGTGTATAATATTTGAACAAATTTATTGCTATGAAATTGATTCGCTTGCTATAATTCTGTTATTTGAAATGTAATAAATCAGTGACTTGTTTAACTGGACGAACTGTGATTCACTTCTATGTGAAAACGCGTCGTTTCAGGAAAAGTTACTACAGATTCTAAGAAATACAGAATTTCATCTGAAACTAAGCTTTTGTTCTTGCTGGACAAACCTGTCTCATGAAAAGAGTTTCCTACATTGCTTGAGGTAAGGAAAATTTGTTAATGTTTCTCCCATACAAGCCTAATGTTTATTGCTCTAGTAAAGGTTCCGTTCTACAGATACTGTCTGCAAAATACTTGACCCAATTCTCTTAGGCTTGCGTACTTAATCACTTCATTCCTTGCGCAAATATTCCAGATTGCTGATAAAAGTTTAAATACCGTTTAATACTCATTTGTAGCGAACTATTTGCCACTGATATGCTAATAATTTAGAAGTGCTACCAATTACTTTTCCTTCCGTAATATCAAAGTGAAAAATACCCCCCCCCTCTCTCTCTCTCTCTATATATATATATATATATATATATATATATACAAATACATATATATATATACATATATATATATATATATATATATATATATATATATATATATACAAATACACACATATATATATATATATATATATATATATATATATATATATATATATATATATACATATACATATACATATACATATACATATATATATATATATATAGTTCTAATTAACAAGCTACTTAACACCCATTTCCCACTTTTTACAGGATGAACCAAATAATGATTTGTTCGACAATGAAGAAATAAATTATGGTCGTTTATTCTTAAAAATAAATATTAAAGTGTTCTGAGATATATATAAAGGCCACATTGTTATGTAATTAAACATCTTCCTAATTAAAGTGGAGATGCAAGGTTAGCGACAGTTATGTTAAGGACTTACGTAGTATGTGTTGTTTTTAACTTTTGTTGGATGAGTTAATTTTTTTTGGAGTTATGAGGTCTGACAGATGTACAGGGATCATAAACCAATGTAATCTATATACACTCTTAGACCAAAAAAAATAAAAAACAACCCAAAAAGGTGTTATCCGAATGGGACGAAAATCGGTAAATATGATGTACATATACAAAAAAACAAATGATTACAATTTGAGACAAATTGGATGATTTATTAAAGAGAAAGAGCTTTACAAAGTTAAAAAGTCAATAACGCGTTAATCCACCTCTGGCCCTTATGCAAGCAGTTATTCGGCTTGGTATTGATTGATAGTGGTGGCGGATGTCCTCCTGCGGGATATCGTGCCAAATTCTGTCCAATTGGCACGCTAGATCGTCGAAATCCCGAGCTGGTTGGAGGGCCCTACCCATAATACTCCAAACGTGCTCAATGGGGCAGAGATCCGGCGACCTTGCTGGCGAAGGTAGCGTTGGGAAAGCTCAAAGTAGAAACTCTCGCGTGTGCGGGCGGCTATTATCTTTCTGAAATGCAAGCCCAGGATGGCGAGATATGAAAGACAACACAACGGGGCGCAGAATATCGTCGACGTACCGCTGTGCTTAAGGATGCCGCGGATGACAACCAAAGGGGTCCTGCTATGAAATGAAATGGCACCCCAGACCATCACTCCTGGTTGTCGGCCCGTATGGCGGAAGACAATCAGGTTGGTATCTCACCGCTGTCCGAGGCGTCTCCAGACACGTATTCGCTGGTCATCGGGGCTCAGTTAGAAGTGGTACTCATCACTGAAGACAATTCTACTCCAGTCAGTGACATTCCAGGTCGAATGTGCCACTGCAATCGGGCTTGTCGGTGTACAGAGGTCAATGGTAGTCAGCGCAAGGGACGCCGTGAGATCAGCCCCCCTTTCTCTGAGCCGCCTATGAATGGTCCTTGCGGTCACTGAAACACCAGTTGCACGTACGATGGATGATAATGATTTATCTGCTGCTGTGAGTGCCGCTCTGACGATTGCTCGGTCCTCACATTCTGTCGTTTCTCTAGGCCGACCACTTCCTTCTTGACGCTGTGTTCGGCTATGGTTCCCCCATTCCTTCCAACATGGTCTAATAGTGGCATCGCTTCTATCCAAATGTCGAGCGATTCGCCGATTAGACCAACCGGTTTCTTTGAGCCCAACTACACGTCCTCTCTCAAATGCTGACATCTACGCATATTGTTCGCGCACCTGTATGCGAGGCATGGTTACTGTCTACCTGAGTACACGGAATGATATTCGCAAAGAATTTATGACCTGGAATCGAAATTTCTCCTCTAATATCCTGCCAGTTGCGCAGTTAAGATGCGCTGCAGCGTCACATGTTCATTCATTGGCCGCCAAACTTCCGTCGAAACCTGGAGGCATATCAATTTGTGTCCAATTTGCATTACCCCTTCTTGGTGGTTTTTTTTTTTTAATCTAAGAGTGTATTATTTCTAAAAGTGTTTTTTTTTTACTGCTGAACGTAAAAATATGGTTGAGGTATGAGAAAAAAGGTCTCAGCGTGTAGATGTACCAGTCAAAGAGAAAAATGAGATAGAGGCAACGGATTGGGCGTCATGGAGCATGGAAGGAATGTAAACATTTTCTCTTCCGCTAGATGGCGTGCGCGCGCTCGCTTTTTCTTTTTCCAGTTTATCGCTCCGAACTTTTAATTTTAAAATCGTCTGCTTTTATTATCCTTCTGTGAACTAATTAATAAGTGTCTTTATTGGCAACATACACGTAAGTGTACATTATTCTTTTTTCATGGAAAAACAATTTGTTTGGACTAAAATCTATTTTCCTTCCCCCTGAAGAACATTTTATGAGTGATATTTTTCTTTGGTATGTCTTTTTAAAGTTTAATTTTATGTATTCAATTCTATGTATATAATTGAATTGCATATGACAACATTCCACCAAGCTATCAAGGGAAAGCTTCTAATTTGTCTCATAATTAAAGGATAATCTATATATTATTTCTGTGAGGGTGTTTTTTTTTTTAACACGGAGAACTTTTTAAAGAGAACGACTCAACGTAAAAACATGATTGGTGTATCAGAATAAAGATATATTTGTCATTATATATATAATAGCCGTTGTCTCTGCATAACACTTCCGGGCTGTACTCATCATTCAATTGAAGCCCTCAGTAAACAAATGGCCGGTTAGGCTTAATTTCAATTTCAGATGTGGATCAGAATTTTTCTTACCTAAAAACTAATATCTTCTCCATCAAATCACGTTTGTTCAGCCTATTTTTCTATAAAACATTCAGAACTAAAAAAAAATGGATGCTTTTAGCTGTATATTTAACAGTTTTTAAAAATCTGTTTACTTTTGCGATGAATTCTGAAAGTACACAAACTTGAATGTGAATGAATCAAGTAGCTCAAGTATTCATATCGCGTAGTGAGCTGTAAAAAACTGGATGGCAGTCTACTACTCCAATCGCATGAAAAACTAAATAAATAAAAAATAATGAAAGGGTTTGCTTTTACAAGGTGTGGATTAAATGCAATATTGTTAGATAATTGGGGATATTTTTTAACTTTCATATACTTTTTCCATTATGACGTCATTATTAGTATTATGACGTCAAAATGACGGGTTACCTTCTAGTTCGAAGAGAAAAGTGAGATTAGGGGCAAGGGTTCCGGCGTGTTGGATCACCAAAATTACCATGTAAAGTCCACGGGAAAAGCATACGCGCTCGCTTCTTTGTTTACATTTAGTTTTATTGTTCTCACACTGAACTTTTAAATTTTAAAAACCCTCCATTGTTATACATTTTTAATTGTCATTGTCCTTATCTACATGAGGCGCTCTTTTCGCTGTCCCATTTGATGTGCTCATGGTGTTCTATGATCAGTCTTATAGTAAGTAAATACTTCATCTACATATTAGTTCTAAGAGGGTTTTCTTTGTACTTAGAGACCTATTTTGAGAGAACGGATGAACATAAAAATAAGGTTGAGGTATCAAAATGGAGGTCTTTGAATAAATTTGTAATTTATTTTCAACCATCTGAAGTTTAACTTTGTTACTTAATATGAGTTTGTCCCTTTGAAAAAAAATTAACCGTGAATTTCGGTTTTTATTATACTATTTAACAGTAATAATCTTCTATGAAAGAAGTTAATATGAAAAAGACATTGTCCCCGCCTACAAGATGTCTAAAAAGGTGCCATAATAGTTTTGCCAACAACACGATTTGCTTCATTGAAACTACACAAAATCTTTTTCCCGATGTTCAGCGAGCAGATGAAACGGCAAGTATGGAAGAGGAGTCTATGACAGAAGTTGAGAGAAACTAAGTGCTATGACTAAGTTCTCAGTAATGAGAAAAGTTTCTCATTACTAAGAAGTCCGCTTGGCTGATTAGTTTGAGTGTCCACGGCAATCAGTTAAAGTTGATAAATTGGATGCAAAGACTGAAATGCTAAAGTTCAATACGCATTGAGCTGCGTTAAGTTAGAACGAAATGTGTTATTCTGAAAAGGATATATATATATATATATATATATATATTGCATTCCTGAAGAATATTATGTACGCGCTCTGATGAGATGCCAACAGCCTCAGAAATCTCAACCACTTTTAATCTTCTATTCTTTATCACCATATCATGGATTTTTTTCTACAATTTCTGGTGTAGTGACCTTAGCAAGGCAACCATAGCGTTCAGTGGCACTTGTGCTCATTCGGCCGCAGAAAAAAAACAAAAAAACTTGTAAATCCCTCTAAGCGAAGGTGCAGACTTGCCATAAGAGTTATCAAGTATGGATTTACTTTCTGCAGCCCTTTTGCCTCCAAAAAAGTAGTGTTTTACCAACCCGTGAAACTCGCTTTTTTACATTGTGTGAGCAGTAACAATTGTTGACCGACTAAAATGGTTGTCAGTCACATATTTAGCGTTGAATCCAGCTACAATTTGACATGTCTGTATTTGAAGCATGCTAAATGTGAGAGCATCAACAATTTTAATGTAGTGGTGCCATCTCTTGGACTTTTGACCCTCGTGCAAGCACAGCATGAGCATTTAAAGTGTCTGTAAACGGAGATTTATGGTTCGAGTCAAGATTTTAGATTCTCGCAGATGCAACTACAATAACGTACGTTGAGATGATTGATATATATATATATATATATATACATTTCTAGAACATGTTTTGTCAGTTTAGAAATTCACCTCTTATTCCTGATAACTAACATATAACCGTCCGTATTAAAATAAAATGTCCTATGTACACACAAAGGGAAAGAAATCCCTGCTTAATTTTCGAGTTTAAAAAAAAAATTATAGATGTATGTCGGCGTTGGATATTAGTTTAAGAACGCACACTTTTTCAAAATCGTACGCGAATTTTCAGAAATGATATTGTAAAGACTATTTTGAATTTACTGTGGAATTATGGAGCTCCTTTTAATGATTCAAAACAGTCTTTCTTGCGCACAATTTATTTTTACGTCTTATTCACAGTTTATTACTGTAATTGTATATTCATTCTTGATATCTCGTGATTAATTTGAGAAAGCATCGAAGAAGTGGTCAAGGGTCGTGGCATATTGAAACGTATATAAAATCCATCATATCCTTCAATGGGTAAACGCAGTTAAATATTTTCACGTCCTGTTTAAAGTTTTAAACGGAAAAAACATTAAATCTAACTATTCTCTTCAATGCCTTAGAATTCATCACAAGAACTAAACGAGGCGAATAATAAATTATTAAGCGAGTTTATCTTCTTTAAAATATGTACAGAAAATGAAGGATTCATAATAATCTAATGCCGATTCCAATGACAATTGACTTTTAAGCCTTATTTTTACATAACAGCAATCTACAAAACTAGAAAGGAAAAAGTACAAAAGATGATGTGAGGTCAAGCAAGGAATAATTTAATTGTTCTTTGACACACACATATTCACATCCTTCTATCCAATTTACTGGACATCAAACTATACCATCAACACGCAAACTGTTGACGTGCATATACTCGTATTTCCCGGCGTTCTGTATTCACAAAAAATGTCGAATAACATGCAGGAGCATTTTAACAAATGACAGGGGTTTTCGCTTTTTATCATAATGTAAATCCACACGCAAAGAGAATAATTTCCCGGCAAGGAAATTTTATAGAAGAAAGAGAGTTCCAGAACCTGCTGTATACTAAACAGTTAAGATTTTGTCTAAAATAAATATTACCCATTGATGCAAACATTGGGATGCGTATGAATGTAAGCAGTTTGAATGAATCAGGAAGAAATTTTATGAAGATTTTATAGAAAATATTAACTATTCTAATATATATATATATATATATATATATATATATATATATATATATATTAATATATATATATATATATATATATATATATATATATATATATATATACACACTGAAGTGCCACTGAATTAGGGATACCTACCTAGTAACGAGTTGGGCCTCCTCTGGCCTTCATAACGGCTGCCACACGACGAGGCATAGATTCATCAAGTTTCTGGAAACGTTCCACGGGAATGGTTTACCAAATATTGGCTAAAACTGTCCATAATTCAGTAAGGTTCTTTGGTGCTGTGTGATGGCCTTTCACGCCTTGTTCCAAACATCCCAAAGATGCTCAATAGGATTTAAGTCTGGGCTTCTAGGTGGCCAATTCATGACAGAGAAGTCAGAGGAATGCTCATCCAACCAGCCAGTAGCCAACCGGGACTTGTGAGAGGTACAGTTGTCTTGCTGGAAAACTCCATTACCGTGCGGATAACAGAACAGCATAAATGGATGGAGGTGATCACCCAGCAACTCTACGTACCGAATTGCATTGAGGGAGGTTGGTACACGCACCAAAGATCCCAAACTGTGCCACGAAAAAACACCCCAGACCATGATTGAGCCACCAGGCCCTTGTACAGTTCCAGCCAGGCATGCAGGATCCATGGCTTCATGAGCCTGACGCCATATTCTCAGCCTCCCGTCGGCGTTAAGTAGTCGGAATCGAGACTCATCACTCCATGCTACTCGTTTCCAGTCCTATACACTCCAGTCTCTGTGCTCTCTTGCCCAGGCAAGACGTGCAGCCCGATGGCGAGTATAGAGCAATGGTACTCTCGTAGGTCGACGGCTCCCGAAACCCATACGGTGAAGCGAGCGTTGCACAGTCCGTTTATTGACTGTACGACTGGCACCGTCATTAAACTGGGTGGAAATTTGAGCTAATGTTTGGCTTCGCTGGCTACGTACAATACGCCTGAGCCGTCTCTCACCACGTACTGTCAAGGCTAATTGTCCTTTGCAGTTTGCCCGATCGCTAGTTTTTTTCCCACCATCCATGTATTCTTGGTATACTCTTGACACTGTCGACCTTGAAAATCCTAGCTGTCTGACGATTTCGGAAATTGAATGGTCCATGCGTCGCGCACCTACGATTTGTCCGCGATCGAAGGCATCTAAATCAGGCAGTTTACCCATACTGGCAATTCCAACAACTAATTCAGAACAACCACGTACGCGCTATATATGCAGTTACCACAGCACCCTCACTTGCGCATACATGATGCGCAGCGCTACACAATTTACATAGGCTTTGCTATCCCTAATTCAGTGGCACTTCAGTGTATATATTGATATTTATTGTTTAATATTTGTTTTGATATCCACGCGGCTTATAATGTATTTTTTGCGGCCATATTAAATTAAATTTTGCTTTACTTTAAACCTAGTTTCAAAGCATTAGTTTTGTTTTAAAGTCTTTCTTATAAGATCATACTTTTAAAACAAAATCTAGCAGTACTGCCGTATGAATAACTGGAGCGTAATAAAAGATTTGTGTGTTTGAGTGAATTTAGGAATTTTAGATTTTAAGTCAAGACTATTGCAACGATAACAATCTAGAACATATGTGGGGGCTAAGGTTCTAGAATTTAAGTATGTCTTCAGAAAAAAACTCTTTTGTAAGTCATTATCCGAAGACATGTCATTTGAAAGAAGTAAATACTATTAGTGAATCCCTATTCGGCTAAAACTTTAAATAGATTACGTTATATTTTTCAAAAGTCAGTCTCGATACCAAAATAAACAAAGTAAACACTTTCATCAAGCATTTTAAATATTAAAAATTCAGACAAGCTGAAATAATTTTTTCTCTAAAGCATAAAAAAAAAGTGAAAAAAAAGTTATTTCAGGGATACAGTTTGTTCAATTCATGTCCCAGTCTTTAATCGCATCAGTGAAATCTTAAAAATTTCTTACTGAAAATCTATATTGATGACAATTCAAAAGAGAGTTTTCGTGGAAATTGTTTCTCGTCTTGTTTCTTAATGTTAAGTAAAGAGAAAAATGCTAAATGTTTATTACAATGTAGCACAGACAATTTTTTATAATATAATGCCTGTTCATTGTTTCTATTTTACTTCGTGAAAAAATTACTTCTTTAGCCGAATAAAGTTTTTTATTATTGTCTCGGAAAGAGTTCAGTAGAGGGCAAAGAAGAAAAAAATTAATCCACCCCTTTCCCTAGTATAGTAAAAAATATGTTATAAGCATAGATAAATACAGGCATTAAATGATTGACACTTGTAGACATATCAAAAAGCAATTATCTTGCTTTTCTGTTATAAATGCTAGAGTCCTACTGTTTTAGTAGCATCCCTATATTAAATTATTTTAGCGTCTGGATTGATGCTCTTTCTCAGAATACTTTACTCAGAAAGCTCCCATCTCTCTGACTTTTTGATCTAAAGTAACGTTGCTTTATCGACGATCGTTCAACAAATTTAATTTGAACGTGAAGCAAAAGAAAACTTTGCTGTGTATTCCTTCCCCGCACAGGATTCGATTTAGAAAGATATCTAAACACGTATAATATGCCTTTTGCAATTTACTTTTGTACTAACGGTAAACATCTAGGGCATTTTATTTTTTCCAAATATCCTAAATTATTTTGAAACAGTGATAAAATATGCCTGATATCCAGTGCTGTTATTGCATCTTGAAGAAAATGTAAAACACTTACAGCGTGGAAAAAAATTCTTCTCAAGTCCTTCATTCATATATACTTTTTGAAATATAAGGCTGTGCATTTTAACCTTTATAGCACTATGATTGAAATTTCACACAGTTTGAATCCTTGATTGAAAAATAGATATTTAAGTGAGCTTTTAAAAATTGATTTAATGTTTGGGTCATGTATAAGCTTGTCGAAGAAATTGAAAGATTAACATTTATTAATATTTTAAAAATTGAAAATATATAAATTAATATCTACATATCGGTGGAATGAATATTTTCTTTAAAACAATACATAAACATGTATGAGCAAAGGTTTCTTCATATTTTTACTATTGTTAAAGAACGTGAAATGACGAGGTTTGCTTTAAATTGTGATCATGAAAGAAAATTAGACGAAGAAATCGAATTTCTCTTACCTGTTTGATTTAAGCCAGCAAATCTTTGGAAGTCTTTTAAAGCAATTGATATGGCATCTGCTCCTAAAATAGCTCCAGTTCTGTAGCCTGAAGAGGATTCGTCCCCGAGGTAGCCAAACTTTTGCAAATACAGCTGTAAATAAAATTAAAAACTTTTTAGAGTTTTTTTTTCGTTTCAGCGTATAATCATCATTGTATAACTCATTTTGGAAAGTTGAGATATCCATTAAGTTCAGATAGGTTAGGCGCAACGCTTGTTGAGAAACTCTAGATTCCCGTGCCAGTTTATTGATATTGTTAAAAATATCATTATTTTAATTTTTATAGCTGACAGGAGGTGGAGTGCTTATGGAACTGAGCATAAGAGACTTAGGAATTTCAAGTATTTTTTTGAGATTTCGACCCTCGTAGTTACAATGGGGAAAATAGGACAGTGCCTTTCCATACGCCACATAAATACTTTTGTAAGGTATACACAAGATTCGATTCACAAGAATCGAACTTTTGAGTGAATTAAAGAAGCTGCTTTAGATATGCTAATTTCGGCATACGCGCTTAGTATAAATACCACGCAGCGTCATTAATGAAAAAAGGGGAGGTTGTTAAGGTTGAAAAGGTGTTATCCTGCGCTAGTGCTTAGCGGGCCAGAAGTTTACATGGCAGTACTGCTGGTTTGACTTACTGTTCGTGAGTATAAAAATATATTGTTCTTGAAAGCTGTGTTTATACATTCCGTACAAGTAGTACGCATGCTTATTGCTGTAAAGCCAATTATATGTGCAACGAATTCAATAAACATTGTTTCATGTATAAACTGTGTGTGGTTCAAATTCAAATAGAGAGCCACTTCAAATTATATACACCCAGGTCTGGGTAGAAGTGAGCATAGATTCTCTATACTTTGCGCTCTCCTTTATAGAAAGCAGACTTCCTTAAAGTATGCTGTCTCTTAAAATAGTGCTTCTAAGACTGAACACAACAAGATTTTTTTTATTTGAGTAGAGAGCAACCAAAAAAATCATTAGTTTTAGTTAAAAAATTCATTAGACGATTTTATTTAAAATTGAAAATGATAGATCTATATTTCCATGATAATTATATTGTATATCTATATATTTAAGTTGCTAAACCGATTTTTTGGGCAGTCCGTGAGAGAAAACTACTGCATCAATTTACTTCATTTTGATCCTAAACGAAAGATTGTAATCTGTAGATTCGTGAAATTCGCTTTTTGTAACAGCAAATTCTATTAATTAGCGATAATTTACAATTAAAATTTGCTTTCTGCTCATGCTCAGTGACATGTTTAAATCTGGCTTTATATACTCACTTAGCACGAGGCCGCATAAAACCATTAATTTGTTTCTGCCCATGCTCAGTGACGCGTTTAAATCTGACTTTAGATACTTACTAATTACGAGGCCGCCTAAACACGTTAATTTGTTTAATCTGAAGAATCTCTCCAGCGCTCTCTCTGCCATTTTTATTTTTAATTATGTTTGTGAGATACAGAATTAAACCTGGCAGGAATTGTTTATTTCGCACTGTTGAGTAACCATAATTATTTTTGCTAGGTTCAATAGTAATTTTTTAAAGTCTATTTCTCTCTTCTTAATATTATGATTTTCAACATTTGGCCATGATGTGTTGAGTATAATTTGTGTATTAGTACATTTATTTACTATCCAGCCGTTATGTTTTGACGGGTATCAACTAGTTAGAATATTAAGTAACAAATTGGTTCCAGAAGTATCATTAAGCATTTTACATAAAAATGAAGTATTAAAAAGCAGATCTCTATCAAAAAATAAAAATTCTTCCACTTAATCGGGAATGGTTTTGAAAATGCCTTTAGTGTATCATTTAGGGCGTTCTTGGATCTTGATATAGAGTACTTTTCGTATCTTTTAAGCTAACACGGATATAAAACAAGTGGTGCTCCAGTGACCAGAATACCGAACAAGATACCTGTACCTGTAACTTATACCTGTGTTCCTGAAAATATGTATTACTTAAAAATAGAGATTTATAATGTTCGTTCATCCGTGAATTATGCAATAAAATATGTATGACTGCTTTTCGTCGATTAAAAAAAATATCTGAAATATTACTGAAAAATTAGAGAAAAAAAAGGACTTAATAAAGTTCCATAAATAAAGTAAAAAGTGTATAAAAAACATCGTAACATTTTTTATAATCTTGGATTGTATGTTTTAGAGTTATGTGGAACAAATTTAAAGCATCTTCTAAATTGCCGGACGATGGACGAATGACTAGGGCGCTGGCTTTCGGTACCAGAGTCTATGGGTTCGAGTTCCTCTATTGGAATGGATGTTTGTAGCCGTTTGGAATCGACTTTAAGCTGTAGGTCCCAGTCTAATTATCCCTCGTGTAGCAAAAAAATGAACGTAGCACTCTCAACCAAACCAACCAAACTAAATTGCTATGACGCTAATCATACTTTAGAAATCTTAAAATTTAAATCTGCTTGTCAACACACAGACCCTTCATTTCCAACCATAAAAGCATTATGACAATAATATGACAATTTGGAATGACAAAGGAGAGATACATAATCACCTTTCGCTTTGAGGACTAAATCGAAAACTTGACTATTTATGAATATATTACTCCTGTTTTTCCATTTCAGATTTTCTAATTACCCCTATTTTAGAAAATACACTCATTAGATGGTTTTGTTGTATGTATTAAAATTGAAGGTTTTACATCGATATTACAAAAAAAAAAATTCTAAAGAAATTTTTTCCTAATTTTCTAATTTTCTAAATTTTTTTTCTAAATTTATTTATTTACTTATTTTTTATTTTATTTTATTTTCTAAATTTTCCAATTTTCTGTTTCCGTTTTCTTTCGGAGGAAAGCAACTTAAAAATAAGTGCTTAAAAAATTATAAAACTGGATCAGTTTGATGCTTATCCTGATGGGGTTATTTAATCTTTTAGAAACTGTTATGAATTCGAAATGCTTAAACTTTTAAATTCTAGTAATCATACTGTCAACAAACAACTTTAAAAATATTTTGGGATTAATTTGAATTAAAAGAACAACATACCATCTTGTATTTATCTACAATCTTTGGAAACGTGATTTGTAAGTGTTAACTTTCTTTTTCTTTTGTAAGGAACACAGTGCAATGCGTCTTGAATGACCTTGAGAACTGGGGATTTAAAGTAATTAAGGACTTCGGCTTCCACGCCGACAATATCAAGGCCATCAACGACAAGAAAGAAAGGTTCCCATTACGTTTATAACACGTAAGTAGAAATCCTCTTATTTCCATATTTTCAATCTGAATTATTGTTAGATAATAAAAATACATACAATCGACAATGAAAAAACTTGTTTTGCTCTCACGAGTTATTGCGTAACATACCAAATACAAGATTTTGACATTTTGAAGTTGCAAATGCCTTTCTGATTCCATAAAATTAAAACAAATCATACAGGATATTTTTTAAATATTTAGTTAACACAAAATATATTTTATTCTTGTTTAGATTTATTTCAGAACAAGGCTATCCAGAGAACTTTTAAAACCGGATAGTGCGTTGCGTTTATATCAATTAAAATACAGTCGGCCCCTCACATTTGATACCGATGCGGAAAAACTGCTAGCATATATTTCAAGACGCCCCAAACATAACTCTTTACACTGTTGACTATATTTGATACATGAAGTAAACTTGTGCACTGGACCACAGAATACAGAAGGTCGTTCGCACTTTATGGAAACGATTTTGATAGTTAAGTTTTATCTTTACCGTATTTTTTGCGGCGATCCGCTTCTATCTGATAACCATGGTTCTTGACAATAGCTCTAGCTCGAATTTTTCATGAAAGTAAACTTTTTGTTAGTACTGTCATGTCAATTTTACCCCATTCCTCTCGGACCGTTTTCCAAAGTCCGTTCAGTGTTCTTGGATGCCGTTTTCCTAAGGCTCGTTTTAATAAACCGAAAGCGCAAAAGTCCATTGGAGAAGCGTCAGGTGATTTTACAGGTATTTCTTTAAATGGGATACACTTTATTCCTGTTTCTGATTCTTTCTTTGCTATATAAGCGGCTGTTGATTTAGACGTGTGACTAGAGGCTTTGTCCTTATGAAGCCCAACTTTATTAATGTCCTTTCCATGTAAGGTTGGAATTTCTTCTTCCAAAAATTGGTTTTAAAATATTCTTCTGATAGTAGAGTGAATTAATTTTGGCTTTACTTGAGACTTTTTTGATTTTTAATTTGCCGTTGTAACAAAATCCTGCAACTATCATGAATCCATTTGGGAACTTTTCTCTACACTGACGAAGCCATTTCGAACGGTCATTCCCGTCAGTTGAGCAATAGAAAATTGATCTTTTTTACTACATTCACTTAAATACACCCATGCCTCATCGAGTATTACCACAAATTTCCATTTTTCAGCAGCTAGGTGTTTTTCATATAATTTTCTACAATTTGTTTTTCTTCCAGCAATATGCTTTGGCAAAAGCAAATGAACTTTAGATTTAAACATCTTTTTTAATTTCAAATCTTTATGAATGATTTTACTTACAGTACCAGACGACATTCGTAGTTTCAATACAATAGATCTTTGAGTCGGCGGATTTTCTTTTAGGATCAGAGACTTCCCTTTCTTGATATTTACCTGCGTTCGAACAGTCTTAGGATTAGGTTTCTCGGTCATGTTTTCATTTTTACATTCAGTTAGGCGTTTTTTTCCTTTCAAATTTAATATATTATAAATACCTTCTTATGAAATGCCATAACCGCAATTTTTACACCGCTTTATTATTTGTTGATACGAATATTTCTCCCCAGAAAGCGCAGTTACGTAACCTTCGAGCCACCTATCAATTTTAGGAGTCATTTAGGAGTCAAAATAAATCTTTCATTTTACATTTTAATAAAAAAAACATTAGCAGACAATTATTCTGAAGTTACCAAATTTTTATCTCAAAATTCAAACGGCAAAAATAAATTACAAAATCGTTTCCATAAAGTGCGAACGACCTTCTGTATGTTCCTAAATTTAAAATTACGGTATCATCATTGTAGCCTTTCATGCAAACACAAATGAAAAGAAACAGAGATAAAGAGACTATACATTACACAAGCAGAAAGGGATGCAATACACATCTACAGAATTTATGCTGATTTAAATTATTGAAGTTTATGAAATATAATTATATACAATTATATTTTGTGTTATGTTTTGTATTTTTATGAACGTAAATGCTTACTGCCATATAAATACATATATGTTTGCACCGCGTACTATGTGAGTACTGGGTTGCTTCTCTCTTTATAATGTGGTTTTGTTAGTTTATAGTGTTGATTCTCTCTAAATATATGAAAACATTCTTAAAGTTAGAAATACCAGTCCCTGTTAATAATACCGGTTGTTTGAAAAAGTTTTTTTAAATCGCTAACTTTATCTGAGACAAGAAATATTAATATTTTACTGTCAAATGACATCTATTTAATAAAATACAATCACTTTTGGAGCGCGGATCTTGCTTTACATAGTATCTATCATACTATTGCTATCTAATCCCTGATGGTAAACCTGCTTATGTGGAAGGTCGACTATATATCAAAAGTTGTAGATTTTAAGTGGAGAAAAATACCTTTGTACCATTCAGGTTACAACAAAATTATAAAGCTAATTTGAAAGGACCAAGTCCAAAGTTGTACGTCCCGGTCTTTATTCCCTTAAGAGTCACCTTTTTTTAAAGTGAATAAAAAAAGTTATAGAAAATGTGTAAAAGAGCCGCCGTGGTTATAAGGCTACCAAGTCTATTTTAGAATAATTATTTCTCTATTAAACTGTTTTCAGACGGCATAAATTTAATTCCTTTCCAAACACCTCTAAGTTATATCAGAGAGAAAGAAGGCAAGGTGTGCTAATGATAAGACAGAAATCAAAATCTTCACTGAAATTTTAACGTAAAAAATTAAATGTAACATTATAAAAATTGGTTAGGTATATGTGTCATAAGAGATAGAAAACTACTGACTGGGGAATTCAAAAAGTGCTCAAAATATGCATGTATAAGAAAAATATGTTCACTGTATTTTCCTGATTGGGTCGTTAAAATGAACTATTGTAATTTTACGAGAAATCAAATTAGACATTCAAAATTTAAAGATGTACTAAAAACATAAATGAATTTTCGTAGATAAGTATTACATTATTCTCGGGAAGAGATAGAAAAATATGGTGATGAAGCGAACCAGGTTTTGTCTAAATATTTTCGACTTCACACGCTTTCAACATCTGTTACATGCTTCAATTTTTTTATAGCATAGTGTAGCGTCGGTTGTATCATGATCTTACTTACATTGTTTTACTTGCATCGATTTCTGTGTTAAAGCAGCCGATAGAGTGAGTGATCAAGAAATTCGGAATGTATTTCCGGAACAGTCACTCTAAACGACCAGGTTTTCTGCGGTTTTTATTTCATCACAGTGGTGCAAACGTAATGAATATTTTACAAGGTGAAATAAATATACAAATAAATGAGAAAAATCTGTGGCTTGTCAGTAATTCCCCCATTTTCCTATTTTCACTCAAAATACTATATATTTGTTGAGCATAGAACATACGACTGTATAAAACCTTAAAACGACCGCAAAAATACGTGCCGATGAATACACTCGAATACGCGAATTCAAAAGGCGAATGGGAAAGATGAAGTCAACTGTGCTCCAAGTTAGTTTCGGTTGTTACTTTGTCCCGTTCGATATTCGCATTTTTGTAGATGTATAAAACCTTAAAATGATCACAAAAATACGTGCCGACGAATACACTCGAATACGCGAATTCAAAAGGCGAATGGGAAAGATGAAGTCAACTGTGCTCCAAGTTAGTTTCGGTTGTCACTTTGTCCCGTTCGATATTCGCATTTTTGTAGATGTATAAAACCTTAAAATGATCACAAAAATACGTGCCGACGAATACACTCGAATACGCGAATTCAAAAGGCGAATGGGAAAGATGAAGTTAACTGTACTCCAAGTTAGTTTCGGTTGTTACTTTGTCCCGTTCGATATTCGCATTTTTGTAGATGTATAAAACCTTAAAATGATCACAAAAATACGTGCCGACGAATACACTCGAATACGCGAATTCAAAAGGCGAATGGGAAAGATGAAGTCAACTGTGCTCCAAGTTAGTTTCGGTTGTCACTTTGTCCCGTTCGATATTCGCATTTTTGTAGATGTATAAAACCTTAAAATGATCACAAAAATACGTGCCGACGAATACACTCGAATACGCGAATTCAAAAGGCGAATGGGAAAGATGAAGTTAACTGTACTCCAAGTTAGTTTCGGTTGTTACTTTGTCCCGTTCGATATTCGCATTTTTGTAGATGTATAAAACCTTAAAATGATCACAAAAATACGTGCCGACGAATACACTCGAATACGCGAATTCAAAAGGCGAATGGGAAAGATGAAGTCAACTGTGCTCCAAGTTAGTTTCGGTTGTCACTTTGTCCCGTTCGATATTCGCATTTTTGTAGATGTATAAAACCTTAAAATGATCACAAAAATACGTGCCGACGAATACACTCGAATACGCGAATTCAAAAGGCGAATGGGAAAGATGAAGTCAACTGTGCTCCAAGTTAGTTTCGGTTGTCACTTTGTCCCGTTCGATATTCGCATTTTTGTAGATGTATAAAACCTTAAAATGATCACAAAAATACGTGCCGACGAATACACTCGAATACGCGAATTCAAAAGGCGAATGGGAAAGATGAAGTCAACTGTGCTCCAAGTTAGTTTCGGTTGTTACTTTGTCCCGTTCGATATTCGCATTTTTGTAGATGTATAAAACCTTAAAATGACCGCAAGAATACGTGCCGACGAATACACTCGAATACGCGAATTCAAAAGGCGAATGGGAAAGATGAAGTCAACTGTACTCCAAGTTAGTTTCGGTTGTTACTTTGTCCCGTTCGATATTCGCATTTTTGTAGTATATCATATCTGGGTTCCTTATTTTTTTTCTGCGTTTGCGATTTGGTAGTTACGACTCGCAAAAATAAATAAATAAATAAATAAAAAATAAAAAAAACCTTTCGAAGTGGAACGAGGACAATTTTGCTCAATGTCATTAAATGATGTGATCGAGCCACAGAAAACAGGGCAACGGACGTTACAATTCCTATCGCTTCATCTTCAAAACCAGAGCAACAAATTCGTATTTTAGAGACTGCAGTCATGTCATTTACAATTGCGAAGAGCTCGAGGTGGCCTTGCGGTAACGTGCTAGCTTTAGGTGCTGAGGGTGCTCGGATAGAATTCCGGCGCGTGCCGTTAAATACAGGGAGTCCGACATAAAAGTATCCAAAAGTTATGCCATGTTTTTACGGACTAACCATTAGAATTCAAAAAAATTATTTAAATAGAAAGAACATCTCACCAAGTTTTAATATCAATAGATTTCGATGTGTGCACATTTTGTAGCATGGCAAACGTCTGAACCGTAATACAGTTCTCTCGAAGCGCCGAATTACTCTCCAAGTTATTAGACGAATTACTTGAATGATACGATTCTTCAACTCACCCACAGTTTCAATTCTTTTGTTTATACACAAAATTTTTTGTTCATACACTAATAACTCCTGATATGCTACGAAACACTTGGACAGAACTTGATTACCGTTTGGACGTTTGTCATGCTACAAAAGGTGCGCACATCGAAATCTATTGATATTAAAACTTGGGGAGATGTTCTTTCTATTTAAATAATATTTTTTAATTCTAATGGGTAGTTCCGTAAAAATAAACCATAACTTTTGGATACTTTTAACCCGGACACCCTGTACCACCGTGTCGAGACCAGATATTGGCACGTTTAATCGGTAGACCGGAAAGTCTCTCTATGAAGGTCAGTGAGGGTAGGAGAGGGTACGACCCCCCCCCCCCCCCCCAGATGTCGCCCCTGGAGGTGCTTGGTCAAAATTGAGGTGGCAACTAGCTAAGACGGACTCCGACCCTTGTGGTGCTCAGCCCCTGATTTTCCATTAGGCCCAGTAGGCTCGGGCCTAGGGGCCCCCGAATGTTGGGGGACCCCCCCCCCCGAAATTTTTATTTTAAAAGAAAAAAATCCCAATTCAATTTTTTTTAATTTTACTTTTATTATAGCAATTTTTTTATATATATCCTTACAAATTTGATTGATAGGTTCGTCATATGTACAGTTATATGTATAGTTTATCATATGTATGTTATAGTGTATATAAGGGATTAATAAGGTTTTCTGGTTGCATTGTATTGGTGTTTTAATGATGAAGTTAATATGTTGTATTGCTTTTTGTTATTTGATAATGTTCTAGGCTTCTACGCTTCAAATAGCCAATTCTTGGTAAAATGGTACATTCACAATGATTCATGATTATTTTTTTTTGTGTGTGTCAATTTTGGAAACTTTACGCCCACATCAGTGTTAGGGGGGGAGGATCCCGAGTTGTGCCTATAGTCAAGAATTTTCTAAATCGGGCCCTGGTGGTGCTATTTCAAACCGGAGCCGCATACTTCAGCCCGAAGCCTATATGAACCTGATCTGCAACTTCCAGCCAGGGGACATAAGAAATAACAACAACACAATTGCGAAGAATTTTCTCTGAGGGCGAGAGAGATCAAAGTGCCAAATTTAACTCTCCGAAAAGAGAAAAAGAATATTTTGAAGACAGAAGGAACGGATCAATTCGAAAGTTATATTATAGGGAAAAAAAGAGCGCGAATTTACACCCTATAGACAAAGAAAATACCATTCCTCATATTATCATCAGTTTTAAAGGGAAAAAAAGAGACTTTAAGACATTCTTCATAAAAGTGGATTTAAATGCTAATGAATTCTAATGCTAAAAAAAAAGTTCTACGTGAAGAGAATGATAACATCTTAAAGAGCATCCAGTTTCTGAGTAACTTCCAAAGATTTCGAGAATGAGGATATATCTTGTATTCATTGATGGAACTCGGATAGACTGACAATCCGTATATGTTATGGCCAATTAATACAGATGAAGTTTTACAAAAGGGAAATGGTTCCTTAAACATTACGAATAAGAATCAAATGGGAAAAATCTATTTTTTAGTTTCTGTGAAACTAAAGGATGTTCCAACATCCTTTAGTTAAAAAAATAATTTTAAAAAAATGACACTATTAAGTACAGTTGTATTTCGTTCTAAAAGAGCATATCAAATAATAAGCAATTTTCCGCGGAGACATCATAATTTACTAGGAGTTAAGGATATTTTAAATTTTTGTTTGAAGTAAGTGATTTAAAGATTAGAATCAAATCAATGCCGTCCTTTTTTTCGTCTTCTGTATTTTAAAAATAAGATACATTTTAATGGTTAGTACCTGTCCAGAAAACAGGTGTACCAAATTTGATTTGCAATAAAGGAGGTAACCAAAAATATCTGTTTGTTTAGAATGGTATTCATATTGTAGCAACAGTCTCCTTATTCTCTAGGGGATGATTCCATGTCAAAGACAGGAGCTCGTATTGATTAAGCCTGAGACGTGCAACACGCTACCAGATCCATTTCCAATTTTCCCTTCGCTGAAATACAATTGGAAAGTAGGAGGTTCTTGGGATTCTAGGAATTAAACCCTCTGCTTTGCGGATAAAGAAGCTGACTGTTACTCAATTGAGCCATGCCACGATCTTCCAAAACAATCCCCACTTTATTTTTTAGATTAAACGTCACTTGAATTAAAATTTAATCTAATGGAATGCGTTAAAAATTTTGACGATTTTCAATGCACAGAAGAAAGATGAAAAAGAGCTTGATAAAAATGAGTCAAAAATTAGTAATGTCAGGGCGTGTGGTGTAAAGTATTCGACAGACTGAATTCCATAATCTGGATTATATTTTTAAATACTGAGCAAATCATTTTAGAAGTCATTTTATTGCGTAACTTTAGTAACTCTAAGAGTAGAAATACACAGAGGAAAGGGTTGTTGTAAACAGAAAATAATTTGGCTTCTTGGATTCACTAGATGGAAATTACGTGAAAATTTATCTTCTTCACTGTCAGTTGTATAGGTTTTATCGCAAAGGCTACCCTGAAAGCAAGCTTCTCTTTAATTTCACAGCGCACAGAACACTTAACATCCACGAGAACAAAGGTTTAAGGATTTTTGTTTTGTTTGTAAAAATATAGTTACCTCAAGTTTATGAGTTGAAGAATTCGAGATCTTTCACGTGAACAAAAAAATGTATTTTTTTAAAAATGAATTATAGTAAATAATATTCATAAAATTATTCAACTAAGCACCAAACTGAAAACATTGGCAACATCTTCCAAATCCAGGATTTTTAGTCCTGAAATTACTGTGGAGGTGTCAATTTCACAGTATAGTAACTCCAGAGCATAATTTCATCTACTTTCAACGAAATACCTTAAGATATCAGATTAACAGATAAGTTTTAGCTTCAGTTAAAACATTCAAGGAAATTTCAAACTTTAACAAGAAGTTAAGTTGTTTTTAACCTCAAGAATTACCGAAAAAGTCAAAAGCCGCCTGGCGACAGAACGTGTATGGTGAATTCTGCGGGTTCAAGCCCCAAAGTTAACATAGGTGTTTGTAGCCGTTCAAAACCAGTTTAAATTTACAAATTCAAATCTGATTAGCCCTTTTGTAGCAAAAGATGACCTTGGTGGCCCTAAAACAGAACCAACCAGCTGATGCGGTCGAAGGAATCGTTGTAAGAAAAACTTATTTCTACTGAACTTTACCGGTGTTTTAAAATACTAGAGAGCCCAAGGTCTAATGATCGAGTAGCCAAATGACCGGCATTTGTCAAATAAAAGTAAATATTTCTACTGAATTTTTAAATTGTTCTTTTCTACGGGTTTTTAAGGGAAAACAAATAACCTATTACGATTGCAGATCTTACTTATTTCATCCAGCCATATAGTATCAGACAAAAGTTAGAGGATTTCAAGAATTTCTTAATCCAATGTAATAGGGTTGTCAAACTTAGTAATGATTTTGGAAATTAAATTTGGTGGTTTGCCTGCAGTTTAAGAAAAATCTAGAAATGTGTAAATATGGCAGAAGTCTGAGCATTGGATAAAAAAAGCTTTAAGCATAGTGAGTATTTATTGCGAGTTGAAACATCTGTTAAATAAAAAAGGATGCGATTAAAAATTAGAGATCAAATAGACGGGTAACTGTAAATAGAAGATCCTTCAGGACCTTCAGGAAGAGTAGTAGGATCTACAGTACATGGGCCGGGCCCTCCCCTGTAGGATGATATAGCAATGCAAAAACATCAGTGATCAGTAAAAAGCGAAAGTAGGAAGGAAAATAGAAAGTGGGGGAAACAGAATCTTCGACAGTTTAAGTAAAAGTAAAACATGGGGGAAAATAAAAAATTTTACACGGAGCGAAGCTCCAAGCAAGAACTTAGTCACGTGGACCAGAGGGAGACTAGCAATAAAGAGGGAAGTTTGGAAAGTGAAACTGATCAAATCCAAGAGTGGTTTTGTGAATGAATCAGAAAGAAAGAAGACGAACATAACAGGACAAACAATTATAAGTTACGAGCAAGAAAATAGAAGGTTATTTGCGGTATTTTAAGCACTAATTTTTCGTAATCGTTTTGTTTCTGGTGGTATTTATTATTTATCGCCAGATGAAAAACTTCTATTTCTTATTCTTTCACACAACGCATTTATTGAATTGAACTTATTAATTATGGAATTATTTCCAGAAAACCTTCAGTTAATGTTTTGTCCACAATGCTTAGAATAAATTTTAATATTTATACAAAAATTTCAGCTGATAATTTCTCATACGGAAATGTCCGTGGATTGTCGAACTTATAACATAAATATGACGTAGCCTAACTTGTTAGACTACCAGATTATCAAACACGGAATCAGAATATCTAATCATTGGAACAATAAGAAAATTTTGTCACGGCAAACGTTTTCCTCCCTTGCATAGTAATGCAGCAATAGTAAAACGAAAATTGACTTCTCTAACTGGTTCTAGGCTAATATATTGTGTCTGGGGTGTCGATACCAGTTTTAGCATAAACTAATAAACTATATGATATGTTTAGAACATTATTTTTCTATTAACAAATGCTTTGCTGATGGCACCTAAGCAGGGCCCGATTATGAACGCTGGGGGCCCTTGGGCAGATGCTATTTTGGGCCCCCCGCCCCCCCTTACGAACATTTATAAAAATAAGAACTATCCATGGGCTGTACATACTATTAGAAGTACTAGGTGCATTCACCAAGGGGGTTTTGGGGCCCCCTAGCATCAGGGGGCCCTGGGCAAAGTCCCGATTTGCCCATGCGATAAAAAGGCCCTGCACCTAAGCCGTTAGCCGTCTTACTTTCCAATACTTTTGAGTAACAAAGTTAAAATTATCTTAAGCAAAACACGTGTCCTAATGTTCACCGTTCATAGGATGTCCATGATTACCAAAGGAACAGCCCGGAGAGCATTTGGATCGAATATGAAATAGACGAGCATTAAGACAATTATGTCCAGTTAGGAGATTAAACAAGGCCACAGCAGTACTGAGGGGTAAGCGGGGGATGGAAAAACCTGGACTGATGAAACGGTATCATGCCCGTCCCTTAGCCTTTTCGGCCATAGCAGCAAAATACGTGTCACAAATAGGAGTAATCTAAACTGTTCCTTTCAAAGTCTTCTCGTGATTCACCCTGGTTAATACTAAATCTGTCACTACATCGCCGCTTCTCTTTGCTGAGTTTAGAATATTATAAATATGAAGAATGTTTATTTTTATATGAACTTACTGCTCACGAAATTTTATTCAAAGCTCTACATTAAAATTCCTTCAAGATTAAAAGTAAAAATAAACTAAAGATGATGAAAATGTCAATCATAACTTATTTTACACTTTAATGAAAGATAGCATGAATTAAAAAGAAGGCAATGAAACTAAAATACATACAATTATATATGAGGCCTCTTCAAGAATATAATATACGTTTCATAAAAGAGGAATTTTCTTTTACTGAGTACAGTAAAATGAAATAAAATTGATTACAGGCGTTTTTGGCAAATATGTATTAAATTTAAAATAGATATATTGTGCTCAAAGCAGTTAAAATTAAATGAAGTGAGGAAATTTGTAAATACATATTTGTTATCTGTATAATGAATCAATACGACTTTTTTTCCGAATATATACGGTTTACAAAAGTGTAACAATACTCAAATTGAATTTCATATTTGCTGTACTTATGAATAAAGAGTATGAGTCTCATGAAAATTTAAGATATCATGTATGAATTCTATTTCTGTTGTTGTTGCTTATCCCACTTGACCGACAGCAACGTCAGATCAAGTCCATATAGGCTAAGGGGCAGAGGGGGGCGGCTCCGGTTTTTAGTTAGCACCACAAGGGTCGGAGTCCGACTTGGCTACGAACCGGTGCCATAATTTTGAACCAAGTCAAGTGACGAGACCGGTACACCTGACCCCGCATCTCCAGAGGTAAATTTGAGAACTTGGAGGACATTTCAGCCACGACAGATTTTTCGTGCACCAGCCGCCTTTAGTGTACATGGCGGTGGATTTGTCAGGGACGAGCATCGAACCAGGGACATTCAGATTACTGGCTCGTTGCCTTTGCCAACTGGGCCACCGTCCCCTACATGTTATTTCTTTTATATATTATCGGTTAACGTATAAAAGTTTAAAATAGAATTCTTTTCTTTCCTGTAAGATTCTCCACCATTCCATTTCTTCTTTTTGGGGCTAATGATCTTTGGGTAAATTCGTAAATCCTATGTAATAACTTTCGTAGAACGATTGTACATATAGAAATCAGCTTAAAGAAACCAGCTTTTATTCATAAAGCCTTCTAATGAGTAAGTCAATGACATTATTTTTAACAATATTGATCAGATAACAGCGAATACTCTTCAGACTTTCCCCCTTCATTTACAGAACACAAAGATTGTTTTGCGTTGATCTGATAATGCAAAATAAGATCAAGGAATTCTGTGGTTTTAGGAAAAGTAGTTAAAATGTACAGATTTGTGAATATTGTATTACATCAATGAGAGTAGGCATTTGTTGCCAAAAATACGTACGATTGGATTTAAGATTGTCGTTGCAAGTCCCATTCCCCCTCTCCACTCACCGCATTCGAAAAGCGAAAATGTACAGCTTTATTGTGAGGATCTGTCAATTTTATTTTATTTTATTCCAAGGACGTGAAAACAACAACGATTTACCTTGCGTTAAACCTTTTAGCACCCTCCTTTTAAAGATCGACTGGTTTTTATGCAAGGTTATTTCGTATGTTAGAGAAAATAATAAAGTGAAACAATGACGGGCATACGTTTTTAAATTAATGCATGCCACAAAGAATCGAAACAAACGATTGAAGCTTGTTTTTCTGCTATGGGCGTTACGCTTGTTTGCCTGGGGCTATTGTAGTAAAGTTTGTTTATACTATCCATAAAAATGGGCTATTTCTAATAATGGTTTTCTCATTTCATATGCTACAAATGTAAGAAAATGGACTTTCAGATGTATTATGTCAGAGAGCTTGTAGTGCTTTCTGATGTAATTTATACAAGAGCGATAATGGTATCTTTTAGCGGTAGAAGTATTTCTAATAAAAGAATATTCTTTATGGAAAATTAAACTGCTGAAACAGAACAATCTGTCTCATTTATTTTCGTTTAATCTAGAGAAACAATTTTTGGTTTTAGATGATTGAATAATGGTCTTATAGGCAAGTTTACAAGAAATATAAAAATTAAATATAAGCTTGAATAATACATGAGAATTTTTTCTTTTAATAAAGCAATGGGAATTGGTGAAGGTAGAAGAAAAATTATAACATAACTTTAAAAGAACAGCAGTTCAATTTCTGAGGGGCTTTCTTTCGAGAGAAAGTGGACAAGCTGCCATGCCTGCTCTGTGGAATATCTATTATATCTTCTGTCAGATTTCATATGAAATGCCTTTTGATTCATTAAATTATTGCATAGGATCTGTAAAATATTATTTTATGGAAAAAAACTTATTTGCAACTAACATTTACATTTTACGATGTATTTGTAAATAGCCCATAGAGACAATTATACCTAATACTTCTCGGTTGGTTAAAGAACCATTAATAAGTTCGAACCCTTATTTTTTTATTGTAAACGTTAACAGGTTATGTGTTCCTTGTGTCATATCTGATGTATATTCATACAGGTGGTTCACAGAAGTTTGAACCAAGTTAAATAATGTTTTGGGAACGAATGAATTAGCTGAAAGAACGATACAAAACAACAGTTATATTGATTGACTAGTTTCTAAAAATCCATATGATCATTCAAAAAAATCTCTGCAAAAGAAAAGGGAAAAATTGCATTCATTAAAACACATTTGCATATTATTCAATATTAATTTCCTGTGATATTGCATATTTCTTCCAGGACAGTTTTGTTAATGGTTCGTATGTTCTCAGTCAAATGAAGTGTGTGTATATATATATATATATATATATATATATATATATATATATATATATATATATATATAATATATATATATATATATATATATATATATATATATATATATATATATATATATATATATATAAACACACAATTTTTTTACTTGCTTCACTTAACCCTGCTAATGCACGTTTTGATAAATTTTGAAATTAATTTTAAAGAAAGAAGTCATTGTTTACTGACATTTGTAGAACAAAAATAAATATACTAATTAATAATTAATAAAATAATAGGAATATGCTATTTTGGTACATTCAATTTGCTTTGTAATGATATTACGAAAATCTTTATTTATTCATAATATGTCTGTATTTTCGGCAATTACTAGCATATAGTAAAGACACATGGCATTCAAAGTGTCATTCAGTTACAGTAAAAAAGAATTTTTTTATTGTATACATTTGCTTATATTATACATGTAGCCCAACGGGTTTGAAAATCTTTATTCAACACTATTCCTTTGCGATATCCTGAAGTTCCATTGTTCCTCCAAATAATCGATGCGAACTTTCAACAAAAGTATGAACATGTTTTGATGATCGAATAACACAAGGTGATTGAAAAGCTGCAAAGAAACTGGTATATATCACGCATGGTCGAATCCGTGAAAAAATTAAATGGAGAGACTAACTTATAATTCTGTCAATAACAATCAAACAACATGATCCATGCAGATTTCTTCCTCAATGCAATGATATTTTCAAAATTGTTCTTTATTTAACTCTTCCAGACCATGGAAAGAATATGCATTTTGTGACCACGTCAAGGTGACTAATGAAAGGAAAATTATTTACTAATTACAGCTTATTATCACAGTTATGATAACTAACGCATGTAACAATTACATACGAGGGAATAGTCAGTACCCCATGCATTTCCTTCAGCAGTCTTTACACAAGCATAAACTTTTTTTTTTTTTTTAGTGGTTTCAAAATTCATATTACAGTTTTCGGTTTTAAGATTTATATTAATCACGCATTGGAGTACATTTCTAGCTTTGTATAAGAATTTTAATTGCTTGCTTCTGATCCAATTTCAAATGTGCGAAAAAGTAAGAAATCTCTCTAAACTAATGTGCATCACAGTACAGGTATTTCTAGTTTTCAGACGTTAACCCATTGAAATTATGTCAATTACCAATGAATTTTTGAATGACATTGTTTGGAAAAAACAATAAAGAATGTTTCCTCTGTTCATTTCATAAACCTTACAAAATTTAAGGGATACAAGGTTTATGGTTAAACGTACCATGCCACCGTACCTACAGTGCAGCCTTTATACACCCCATGTGTGTTAGTATATATTACATGCAGTGAAACTTCTCTGGTCGGCCATCGCTCTAAACGGAAATATTTTTCTCAGAATCAACTAAAGACCCCATTAGGTCAGTGTTATTTTAACACCCAATCAACGGCTAACCCGCTTCCCTGACAACGAACAACATGAATAATTTTGAAATTCGGTAACATCCCCCCCCCCCCTTTTTTCAGACCACTTTCATAGAAATTCTCCCCTCCAGATTCTCAGTAGTGACCATTTGATTACCGATTTTTAGAAAAAAAAAAAAAAGTTGAAACGGAAAGAATCAATTGATATGTAAAAAAGCTTTGACCCTGCGAACTGGTAGTCCGTGGGAGAATAGATGATGAGAGAACGGGTTCACCCAGTTCTTGGATGTTTGAAGTCGGATTCTTTTCGTCCATCCAAAGTTAGTGTTTAGTAATTTCCGTGTTTTGTGAATACTGATCGTAGTGCATATAGCAGATATAGCAAATTAACCAAATTTTCGTTAATTACGAAAAAGACCTGAAGATAATAAGGGATGAGGTAATAAACGAAAAAGGGGTGACAATTTTTCGGATATTTGAACGTTTTAAATGTGCCCGCGACAAAGGGCTATCTATCAGTGGTCCGATGGTCAAAGAAAAATCTCTTGAAATCTCAAAAACGTTGGTTAATTGCACAATTTTAGGCAAGCAATAGTTGGCTGGATCGGTTTCTATCCAGAAATAACATCTCTTTTCGTTCTGTTTTTTGGCGAAAGACATTTTTATTGTGGATAAGAGCGGACTTTTTTTAAAGTTGCCTCGTGAGAAGTCATTAGCTTTTGGAAAAGAGAGATGCAGAGATGGTATGTTATGAAAGGAGCTCTTGGCGATCATGTTTTGCTGTAATGCAACTGTTGAGAAAAGGCGAATTCTTCAGATAGGAAAATTTAATACACCACGTTGCTTAAAATAACGTGATTTGAAAAAGCTGGGAATCAGTGGGAGTCAAACAAAAAGGCCTCGATGACCTCTTGAATATTCAAAAAATGTATATTAAGTTTCCATTTTAAAAGGAAAAGTCCAAAAATAAAGGTTTTATTATTTATGGATAATGCTGCATGCCATGGGATAATGACCGAAGAACTTTCAAATGTAAAATTGATTTTCTTACCACATCCGCACTCCAACCTTTGGATCAGGGAATTATCCAAACATTCAAGCTGCTATACCGTGCTACTATGACGTGCTATTCAAGCTACTATGACGTGCACTACGTATTATGGTCACTAAACTTCATAACGCGGAGTGCGTCACAGATATTACAAAATCTAGTACTATTAGTGACATAATATCAAGGTCAAAATGAGCGTGGTACAAACTCCAGCACGCAACTATTGTTAAATGTTTTGTTTACTGCATTTTTTCAACTGAAGAGGCTAATCTGTATTGTTGAAATCAGTAAAAACAATTCTGAAACTAAGCTGGATGTTGAAATCCCATCAGGGGTGTCTGAACTTGCTGGCAATTATGAGAAGTCCCAAAAAGGCTGGGAACATAGATTTTAAAAGAAGTAGGTAGAATTAGTTATGTACTCATTCAAATAATTTTAAGTTAACTAATACGTATTTACTGAATGGTTTACAAATAATCGTAAGAGATATTTCTGTATTGTATAATTTTCAGTGAACCTCTATTTCGTGAGTCATCAGTCGGATGCAAAGAGCGGTGCGATATTTCCGACCAGGTGGCATTAAAAACTACAATAGAGAACAGCGATGACGATTAAAAAAAAAAATTAAAAAATCGAAAGACGATGGCTTTATCAGTAGCTCTTGTATCACTGAGAAAACTAAAAAAGATATTTGAAGAGTTTGAAAATAAGGTCGAAAAAAATACCGAAAATTTAGAGAAACTTTATTTTAAGATTGTTAATGAGATTATGCGGAAAATAATGTTCTAATTTAAAAAAGGAGTAAAAAAAATTGTAGATTCTTTTTAATACGAATCTCCTTACTATTAAATTAAATTATATTAATTAATAAAAGGGTGAATTTCTTTTTGTTTATCGCACAGCATCTATGAAGGGGTCATAATTACATATTCATAAAAATTTTGCTAGATGAAACTTCTTCTCCACAGCCACCTCTCAAAACGGCCACTTTTTTCGGAACCATTACTGACCGTTGAGAAATTTTAGTGCATATATGTATATATAATATGACATATACGGGAAGGGGGAGTTGAAGAGAAATTTCGAGAGATGAACTTTAACTAGTACAGATGAGAATATATGAGATTCAGTCGTATAGTAAGATTACAAAAATTTCGGGGGAAAAGGGTGAAAATAGTTGATCTTGAACAAATAATTTTAAAAGCTAATATCTGAAATCTAACCTTTTTTTAAACAAATTCGTCTTGCTTGGAAAACAAAACTTAATAACTTTAAAACGTAATATTACTTAACTTTGTTCTGTTGGCAAATCTGTTTTCTTAAGTATCTACAGCCGAGAGTGCGACTGAAGATAAATCATGAAAATGCTTTTTCTAATAACGGAGAAATATGACACATTTTGCTAAATTAAAATGTCGAAGTCAATAACCTTTTCAGTTTCGTTACTTTCGAATGTTGTAATGAGCACGTCAACTTTAGTTCAGAAACTGATAATAAACACCCATCATGAATTATTACAAAATAGATTTATTTCATAAATTGTTAATGTACGCCAATCTGTGTCAATAAGAGGAAATAGTATCTGTCCACCTGAATGAAATTGGAAATCAAGGAAGTGAACAAAGAATGAAGAAAAGATTAAAAATCAAGATAATTCAATGTGTGCATAAGAAATGTTAACTTTAATTAGTCCTAAACCTTGAAACGACCGAGTGCCAGAGTCGCTTCTCGAACCTCGTACCTTCATTCTCGAAGATTAGTGCATGCCCAGTTTGGCTAAACCTAATGACTTTCCCTTACACCTTTTCCCCGAGTTCAACAACGCAGGTAATTGGCCTGTATTTATTTATTTTGACGAGATTAGACTTTTCGACTAAGAACTCTCATCATACTTTTGCCTAACAGTCCATTTTCGTTCTTTCCTTGTCTACCATTCTTTACATTTTTTCTAACTTATTGATGATAAACAAAATTATAGTTCTGTATTGGACTTTGTTTAAACTGACAAAGCAAACGTGATTCATTGTATCCAATGGAAGGCATCTTTTGTGCAGCATCTCCTTCGTGGTTCGTAGCTTTTTTTCGCCTCTCTGTCTAGTGTCAATAGAATTAATTTATCACCCTTCTCGAGAAACCAAGAGAACGGCAGTTAATCTAGGTTAATCCTGTCAATTTCGATTCTACTAAAAGACTTTAAAATTACTCTTTCGGAGCGTTTTGCTCACAATTTAGTTCAACTTCAGCAAGGCATTCTTGCTAAACGATCACAATTTGATAGAGGGCTCTCATTATCTGTATCCCCTATTCCTCTATCAGATCGATCACGTGGGCCATTGTTATGAAATGCCATACATATAAGAATTATTTTGCCCCCTGGCCGGAATCATATTCCAGACCAGGTCCATATTGGCTAAGGGGTGCGGCTTCTGTTTATAATCGCACTACAAAGGTTTATAATGCACCCCAATTTTGATCGAGCACTCCTAGTGGTGACATCTGGGAGATCGTACCCTCACCCACCCTCTCTGACATCATTAGACGGACTTTCCGGTCTACGAATTTAATGCGCCCGTATCCAGCCTAGACACGGAAGTATTTAATGGCGCTTGTCAGGATTCGATACGAGCACCCTCAGCACCCAACGCGCTACCACTTGGCTACCCCAAGCCCATCATTCTGTTGTGAAGGTAGCGATTATACTTAAGGAAGGATGCTTGCATGTAAACTCATACCCTCATTTAAAATTTCATAACACTTTTCTTTACTGAGCCATATTTCAAACGAATGCAGAAAAAAAAAGTTTAATTAAGAACAAAATGCCACTAAGTATTAAGGTCCTGATATCAAACGCGTAAATGATAAGTTTCATATTTTCCCGTCTACAGTAATTTAAAATTATTAGAGATTAAACTGATATTTTTCTAGAACTCATTTTGAAATTTTTAGTATTGATAGCCCAAAATCCCGAAAAGAAAATTTAATAAACGTTAAAATTTTGCATTTTGAAATATATTTAAAGGAATTGAATATGTAAATTGTACAATTATACATTCGTATGTGTGAAATACATTTTGAAACCACTGATAAATTCAAGTAAATAATGAAAATATAAAATTTTATTTTTTTTAAATTGATGATTCAATTATGCACAAATTTGCAAATAAATGCAATTTATACCTGTTGGGTACATACTTATCACATTTCACTACACATTTAGGGAGAAAAGATATATATATATATATATCATTTACGTTAAGGCTTTATTTTTACTAAAATCTGTTCCTTTTGATTGGTTATAAAGAATTCAAGCTAGTTTTAATATTTCACTGAAATGGAGTTAAGCTTAAAATATTTCCATAATACCATGTTATCCATAATTCATAAATTTGAAAAGTAATTGCACCGAGTTCAATAAAGAGAGTTTTTAATGACATTACGGTTGATTTGTAATCTTTCAAAAATTCTCGAACGTTTTCCTTTTCCCCCCTTTTTTTTTTCACCGATTAGACCGTTTTCACTGTTCTACCGAGCTAGCACCATTCTTTGAAAAAATAGAACAGTTTTGATATAAATAAAAGATTCTTTATTTAGCCAACAAATGCCAGCCAGGAAATTAGAAACCAATCCATTTTCCGTCTAAACTTAATAATGCATAGACAATGGAAAATTATTAAAAATGGCTGTTGTTCAGAAAAGCTACAATCTAAGTTTTTCGCACTATTTGAGGTCGTTTCTTGAAATTTTATGCTTTCTTTCAGGATGATCTAAAGAAGGTATCATTTCATGGGGTATTCTCTAAAAATTGTTAAAAAAAACCCGAAAATTAGAAAATGGTAGCTTATCGTAACAACAGCCTTAAAATGTCGATACTTTTGTTTCTGCTCATCTTAGGGGGTACCACGTTCTTACAAATATTTCGCTATTGTACCCCATTTGTGATGTATTGAATTACAGTTACACAAACTCGGAGTTTTCGTATTATTTAGATTTATAAATTAATTTTCTTACAACAACATATGTCCACAATAAAC
Source organism: Dolomedes plantarius (assembly GCA_907164885.2). Lineage (NCBI taxonomy): Eukaryota > Metazoa > Arthropoda > Arachnida > Araneae > Dolomedidae > Dolomedes > Dolomedes plantarius. Next base: position 194,233,403 of record OU015494.1, read on the forward strand.
TTTAATATTATACAACTGTTTTTTTTTCCTTGATGGCATCAATCCCCTGAAAATGCTTTGATAACTAAAATTTGATAATATACATTCATTCCCCAAAAATAACGCTCTCAAACTTCGTTTGTTATTACCAACAATTCCTCAAAGTTTTCTGCTGCTTTCAAAATTTACCTCCTGTTGCTATTTTCCTGGTAGCACCCTTTTCTAGGCGGCACCTGAAATGCGCTTGGACTTGTGATAGCAGCCATTTTGGACGCCCCCACTCTTTACAGGAAGTTAAGTTTGGACTCTGATGTCTGACTTAAAGGCAATCACCCGACGGGATGGCAGAGGCTGCGGGGGCAACTGGGATGTCAACAAAGAGAACGAGGGCGTTAAACTAGTCTTATTTCCATGGGCCTGAAGGTCAAGGGAAAAAAAATTGTCTTGTTGGAGTATAGAAACACGTAAAACGATATCGGGAAAAAAAATGGCGTTTTGGATTCTACGAGAACTACATGGCATATTATCGTTTAATTTTATTTTGAAAATGATTTATTTTGTTTCTTGTTCAGGTGAACAAAGTAAAGCAAAGTAGAATTTACTTCTCGATAGACGTATTTTTTGAAAATAATAGGAAAACTGCTAATGAAGTCACACATTTATGCGCAGGGCAGATTATCTTTTATGTGAAATATATTCAAGTCGAAAATTGTTAGTTACTATTAAAATTTGATACTGAATCATCACGCATACCTTTAAAGCACCTAATATTCTGGATTAGCATTAATATCATTCTGTATTATTTTGAATAATAGGTTTCCCAAAAAATGAATCCTAATTTATTTGTTGTTCACTCATCTTTTTTTTTATATATAATCTCTTTGATTTATCTCTTGTTTTGAAGAGTATATGTAATCAAATATGCGTCCAAAGGGCGTCTCTTTAGAAGAAATATAATAGATTTTAAAAAATCAGAAACATAACTATAACAATAATTTTTGTAATATATTCAGTTTAAAGTTTTGGTAATAGGAAAGATGGAATTTTTATTTTGCCCTTTCAGTATTGGCTAATAAATGTTTTGCTGGAAAAACCCATTCCGTATCTCAATATCGGTATCAAGTAGACACATAAATATCATCTTACAGGCCTCTTTGCTTATTTTCGTTATAAAACCATTTACGCGAACTTAAATTACGTAAACTTTATGTAAAAATAAAAATAACGTCTACTTAAATAAACTTAGATAATGAAATTTATTAGATATTACGCACTGTCATGGCAGTTTTAGGCATTTGAGGTTTCGAGTTTAGGTTTTTGAGCGATAAATATATCAAGAGCGCATGTGCATTAACGTAAGAAACATAATACATGCACATTTATCATGAAGGTGGATGCAGAAAAAGTATGGCACAACTCAAGTTACGCTTTCCAAATATGTGTGTTTTACAGAGTTTAAATTCTCAATAATTTTATGTCGTAGCAGAATTTATATGAGGAGAGAACCAATGAATTTATACATTTTAAAACACATTTCGTATGATATGTTCAATACTAAGAATAATGATTTATAACAGAAAAGGTAAAACTAGTAAAAGTATTAAAGTTAGATTGATAGATATCCTAACTTGAAAAAATTTAAAACAGTACTTTAAAAAAATTTATTTTATTTATATCAATATAAATAGCAGATTAAGAATTTTATCATAAAAATTCCAGTCTTAGCTTTCAGTTTCAACTTTTTATAATTTTTATCTTACACAAGGAAGTGCTACGATCTAGCCTTATTATGAGAGAATTAACACTAAATTCCATTTATTCATTTTTTTTGTGTATGATGGATGTATATTAACATTACATCATGCTCTTTGTATTTTTAGACATCGCAACTTAGGTCGAAATTAATTAATCAAATTTGGTTGCAGGTAACTATTAGTATATCTTAAACATATTGTTTTAATATGATAGTTTGCTAATTTATCTTTAAAGAAAAGAAAACTTTAATGCAATAAAATAATGCCCCAGTTTACAAATAAATTTGGCTATTTTTCAAAAGAATAAATCTAATAAAGAAATATCTAACACGTATTATTTTTAATCTATTTTAAGTTTGTATTTATTAATTTTCATGCATATCATTTCGCTCTATGTACGAAATTTTTAATCCATAAGATATTTAGGTTTAGTGTTTTTTTTTTCTTTCTATCTATTTATTTATTTATTACTAATAATACTTTTTTGAGGGGAGGGGGTCGGAGGAGTTATTATAAAAAAAAAATATCTGATCTTGATTGAAAAATTTGAATTGTGCCTTTAGTGCCTTATAAACATCTTTATTTTCCACTGCGTATTGATTTATTTATATTGTTGTTGTAAATGAATTTTTTTTAAACAGTAGAAATGATAGTTCCTTTTGTTAAATGAACCAGAATTTTCTCACGTTATAATCTTCAAACATCAACTTTAATTGTATTTATTAATTTTCAGGCATATCATTTCGCTCTATGTACGAAATTTTTAATCCATAACATATTTAGGTTTAGTGTTTTTTTTTCTATCTATCTATTTTGATAGTTCACAGTTTTCATTCTAACCCTGTTTCTAAGGTACGTTTACAGCTTTGTCTATTTGCACCAGACTCGGAAAGTATAAGCATAATTAAGAACCACTTTACGGACCGCTTATTAAGTCCTTCACAGTTCGCGGGAAACCACTACGTAAGTAGGCATCAACTGATTGAAAATTTACTACGGCGTAGAAAACTTTTCAAGTCTTGAACATTTATTTACATGCTGAAACATTCCTGAGTTTGAACAAGTGATACGTTTAAATAAACCATAATTACATCCACTCTCTGTGTACAACTTCTCCAATTTTCAAGTGGAGCGTTCTACACGAATGATGCGGTTGTTACATAATCATGGCGAAATTCATTAACTGATGATGATGAGAGGGCTTTTTTAGAGCCCATTCAAATGCCAAGCACATAAATTTTAGTCATCGCTATTAGAGTTCGCGTGTTTGTAAGACATGTCCCGAAGAATGCGTTTTGCTGAACAGCATTCCTATCTGAAGTCACGTTTCGTGTTTACAGATTACGCCTGACCACTTGCGCTATCAAGATCACCATTGCTTGCCACAGATCCAACTTCTACGATCTCCGCGAATAAATAAAATAAATTCTGAGACACTGATAAGATGAATTAAGACCACTAAAAGATGCAATGATGATAGTAAAATATCGTAAACATCTATCTCAAGTCACTGGTATCCTGTTAGCGGGAATTATATATTGCTAAAGTTGTTCGGGGTTTTTATATACTGCTTACCCAAATGCGAATCTTTACGGTCCATAAATTTACTAAAGTTATTATTTTATGCAGAGAACATTCATGTTTGAGAACGAATTTTTACTTTTAAACTAAAGATCAAAAATCCATCTAAATCTTAACAGAAATGCCGGGAAATCTTGAACCCTCAAATGTTGTTTTTGAATGACAGCAGGTCACAATTTTGAAAAAAGAATACAAGTTAGCTTGTTTAAAATTTCCTTGAATTAACAAATTTGGGGGAAAATGTTTTTAAAGGTCTCTATGGTATCATTGTCCTTGTATAAATTAAACAACTCCAAAACAGTGAGATGTCCAGTTTTTGCTTGAATCCTCCAACATCCACTCTCAAATCATATTTATATTTTGCACGTATCTTTTTTATATCATTATTGTCTTAATTTGCAAAGAACTTCAGTTTTATATTGGAAAAACTGATGCAATAACAGTGGAAAGTTAAAAACACCCAGAGAACAATACAATCATAGATCGAGTCACGATTAATTTTAACTATAATAAAATACTTTCAAATTATTTATGCTGATTTAAAAAAATCACAAAAAATGAATCCTTTTCAGCACGTTTTCTTACAATGAAAATAAAAATTTCATGAAAACATTTTCTGTAAATCAACAAATGTTGCAAATATCTCTACTAGCCTTCGTAAGGGATCATTATCAATTCTGAAGGTAATTAATTATATTAGTGAAATTAATTTTTTTTCTAGCGGAATGCTCAAAGAAGCAATAAGCTAAAATGAACGATTTTCTGTTATTTGAAATTATCAAACTTGTGCATAATTTCCAGGATATCGACGAATCCCCCCAAAATAAACAATCGCTTAGTATTTCTCAACACAATAATTTTTCAGATTTGTAGATGAATGTATTTATTTTTAGGAATTTTTTTAAGCGGATGCACTTGTCGTGTAAACATTCGTCTACAATTCCCCGCAGTTCGCTGGCCATTTTATTATGGTACCATATAGGCGTACCAGCATTACCCCCTATGAAGGTACGACACAAATGGAGGTATTTTAGAAGCGCGCGCCGGGATTCGATCCGAGTTCCTTCGGCACCGTAAGCCAGCGCGCTTACCATAGGGCCACCACAAGATCCATTATATGAATGTTCTATATTCTAGTCTATTTAGAGAAAATGTTGTTTCCTGCGGAATAATTTGTGTCAAACTTAATTACATGCATTAACTTTAATACAATAACTTTAAATCATCTATTTTTATTTTGATACATTTTGAAAAGAGAATTTTTTATGTACATCGGATTGCATTTAATGAATTATTATACAGGAATGAAATCTATTTATAGAAAGAATATTTCTTTTTTAATTAAGGGGGTCCAGGACACAAAATTCTTCAAATTTTTGAAAAAAAAATGTATCGCATTAAAAAATTTTCTGTTCTTTTCCGCTTAAAATGAAGTTTAAATCACGTTTTTATCTTAATTAGAACAGGAGATTTTTGGTTTGCGACATTCTAATAACAGTCAATCTTTGTTTAAACCTTTAAATGCGTTTTTTTGCATGATGGGTTTTTTCACCATTTCTCGTCTTTAAATTGTTTAAGTCAAGAACCGTTAAAGATAAATAGCTTAAACTTGGAACATGCCTTTTTCAATTATTTTACTTTAATTTTGAATCAGCAAATTAGAAAAATATTTACTTTTAAAATTATGATTTTTTAAAAATGTTACATCATTTTTTTAAAATTTTTACTCTTTAGAGTAAAAAATTAAAAATATTTATATTTTTAATTTTTTTAAAAATTAGTATTTTTAAAAATGCTAAATCAAAATTAAAACATATATATTTCTGTTTAATTAAATGAAAAAATTTTGGAATTCGACAAAAAATATTTCGAGTTATAACAATTTTAAATTATCCCACTTTTTTTAAAATTTTAAATATTAAATTTTTTTAAAAACGTTATGAGAAGTTTTATGATGGGATTTTGTTTACAAATTATATTGTTAACCATCACAGAAAATTCGAAATTTTAACTCAATAAATAAAAAAAAAAATTTAAATGTGTTCTGGATCTCCTATGAAGACTATGAAATACAGTCAAACCAAAATTTAGTTATATATATATTCATTCCAAATATATCAAACTCAAATCTAATAACGGTATGGTAATCCGAACGATGCGGTGAACATAGCTGGAATATAAAGATAATCAGCTTTTAAGCATTAAAAATATACATGGATCACTTATTTTCATCAAATTGTCTCTAAAACTCATTGACATCTAAAAAATGTCTTTGTTTATTTCCACTACTTTTTATATTTTGGTAAGAATGTCCAAAGGAATAATTCTCTATTGCTACTAGGAATGTTTGATTGAGTTGTAAAATGCACATCCCGACATGTTATTGGTTGATAATAATTTCATTCTACATGTTCATACATACAGCATATTTCAAATAAAGAGCGTTGAAGGTAAAATCTACGATTGTAGAATAAAAGGTCATTGCTCTCCAGCATTTTCAGTCTCAGAAAAATGCGGCTTCTTCGAAAATTGTATATTTTAATTTAGTTCTTTATCCTACAGATCTAGGGCTCTCTCTACGTTACCTTAACTTTTTGTTTTATTCAAAGGGAATTTTCCTGGAGGAATTTAGCTTTAACCTTAGTGACCTTGATGGTCCACAGGAAAGGTAGCCAACTAATTTCAAAACATGAACAACACAATAAATTCCTTATTTCAATCATTGTCTATCTGGACCTGATTCTTCCAAACGTATTTATACACACATACTTTTATACTTTAAGATGCGCTCTCAGGTATGTTATGAAATTCAAACTAACAAAAAATTTGTCGATATTTGGTTGAAAGTTTATTATCCTGGAACCTTTTCAGAGGTAGATTAGGATAAGTTAAGTAAAAGTATTTTCACTTAGTTCAAGCGTCTTGATTGCAGAATATTTTTACAGTATAGAAAAAAAAAATTGATTTATAATTGTTTAAAATCATCAGGGACTCTGAGAGATAAATCTTTATTATTATATATATATTTTTGTTAAAGATTACATATTCCATCGCTATGGAAAAGGCTATTGACTATATTAATGCATGTACCGCAGAAATGTTATTTCTTATTTAATATGTACAGCCCTATAGCTGCTTCTTTGGAAGATGTCTCTTTTTCGATAAAGTTGTTATGAAAAATATTAATGAACATAAACATTTTTAAAATATTGTTTTCAGAGACATAGGGATGAGGGAGAAACAGAATGGGTTCTTGCCCCCAAGTCTAAGTCTAAAAGGGTGCGAGACACATATGAAGCATCATAAAACAATTGTAAAAAAGACTTCATCGTGAGATTAAAGAGTTGGGGCGACTTCGCTGCGCCTGTTTAATTTCACGCATGCAGTAGGAAGGTGTATAAACAGGAATCATTCGCTAGATATAGTTAAAATTAGTTATGTTCCTGATTGTTATCCAATCGCAATTAAAAATATGGGGATGATTATTAATTCATTCTCATTTCATCAGAATGTTTAAGTAATCATTCAAAAGGAGAACACTGGAAACCTTCTCTCAAACATTGAAATGCCACCTTTTGCTTGAATAAGCCTTCATGGATCGGAAATAATTTTATTTTTACAAACCACGATAAAAACATTAAAACTTTTTGACTGATCATATTTTCAGATAAAAAAAAGTAATCGTTATTACACAGTAATAACCATCACACTTTTTTATTACCCGAGTATGATCTGTCTTATATCAGTAACAAATGATTCAATTCATTTATGTCCCAGTTTTCAAACGCAGACACATAAAAATAATATTTAAATTATAGATTATCATTCACGTATAATTAATCCCTATGCTGTATTTAGAAAAGGGACTTATTAATGAAATATAGCTACTAACGCATTTGAATGAAAAATTATCACATAGAGAGAGACAGGATGAAATTGTTTTAAGTTCTCAAAAAATTAAAGTAGCGTGCAGTTAGAGCAACAATTTTCTGTTGTTAATTTGATTATTTTGAAAGATGAAAAAAGGAATTTTTAAAACATAAATCAATGTAATAAGAAAGTACTTTAAATGGTGATGGTTTTCCCATTTTTTATATAAATTTTGATATTTATTGTACTATATTTTATAACTTTTAATTGAAAAATAGTTTCATCGAAAAGGTTCTAATATAAGATTTCACTTACCGCAGCCTCTTCTTCATCACTAATCGGAAATGTGTGCGAAACAATAGCAAAGCAACTGATCACAAACGTTGTTGCTATGAAGTCAATTTTCATCATTAATGTTTATCCTTCTTTAGGAAATCGTTAGATCAATCCCCAGTGGCTTCTCGAAGCGCTGTACTCGATCGAGTCGCGCTTCTTGATTGTGATGCCACCAGACGAGTAGCCGCTCTTTATGAAGGTCTCTGGTGATTGGATTGCGTACGAGTGATTCATTCATTTCCTTTTACGAGTTGGGCGAAAGTCGAATCAACAGCGGATCTTATTCATTCATTAAAAGGTCGCCAATATCAATTTATTCCGAGTTTGTCATGTGCTTATTTTTTTTCCGTTTGTGTCGAGTGTGATGCTCGTTTCGACGTTGAGGGGCGTTCGAGTTCAAGGTCTTGAACTTGATTGAAGTACATATAAACAAAGACAAACCGCAATATGTATTGGCTTGGAAAGCTCCCCTTCACTAATAGGAAAGGTGTGCGTATTTAATTTATATTTAAATGTCAGACTTTGAAAGCTCGGATTAAAATCCATGACGAATACTTTTACATCTGCTGGTATCACAATGAGAACCAGCTGAAAAGTGTATGAACCCCTACGGCATTAAAAAAATTGATAGCGTCCTTTTCCACGCATTTTATTACGTTGTGAGACAAAATTTGTATTGTTTTAGAGGTAGATTATACAACAGGAACCATGAATTTATAAAAACTGTACTCCACTCATGTTTACAATGAATCTACATTGGTAAAAACAAAAACAAACAAAAAAAATTAAAGGACTTATTACGGAATCAGGAATGGAATAACGGATGGTAGTATACTTTCATGGAGGTGGAAATCCGAGAAAAAGTTCCGGTTTAATTCGCTCTCTCTTTTTATACCTGCTCTAGATAATGACTACACTACGGGTTTTTAGGTCCGATCCGCGCGAAAATTTTGCCATGGATACAGAGATCACGTTATGCTTAAAGGCAAATCTCCTTTATCAGACATTGTTAATAATTCAGTTGCTTTTGAAAATTAGGGGGTGACTCTTCAGAATAGGTTCAGCGGGATATTTCACAGAGACAATTCTGAGATTTTAAAACATTATACAGTGGGTGATCGGTCAACGAACAGTTCGGACTACGAACAATTCGGTTAACGAACACCTTCACGAAAGATTTTTGTGTTCGGACAACGAACATATGTTCGGATAACGAACTAAAACGAATTCTACCGAACACCTCTATGACATAAGGTCGAAAGAAGTTTCTAGTAGTCGAAGATCAACCAAGGTTTGGTTCAGTGAGTTTATCTAATAATTGTAATCAAGAGGTCTACAAGCGATACAATTTTAGTTATAAACATTTATTTTACAGGTATGTACAACCCTTAAAGGGGGTCTACAAATTGCCACTAATCTTAGAGCCATGCTTACATGGCGAAGTTCCATCTAGTCGAACTCTAAAAACGGTGGGGGCGCTGCTCGCTACGTCATACGAAGACAGAAAAGCAATCGACACTGGACATGTTCTTTAACGACCCATTAAAAAATGATTGATTAATGTGCAAGACTGTATTATTTTGGCAAAAAAATAAACTTACTAATAAATTATAAATAAATATATATATATATATATATATATATATATATATATATATATATATATATCTATTAATTTAATTTTTTGGGGCCTCCAGAACGAATTTATCTAAGTCCCATAAAAATCTATGGTAAATCGATGATCGGTTAACGAACATTTCGATTTACGAACATAGTCTTGGAACGGATTATGTTCGTAAACCGATCACCCACTGTATATGTAACAAGAGAACGCGCCCTCCTATTAAATTACATTTAAAACGCGTCCTCCTATTAAATTACATTTAACGCGAATTCTAAATTATCCTTTTAATAAAGCACGACCCCTCTTTCAAATTGTAACCTGAAAATAATGTAAGTTATAACTTATATTGGCCCTGCAGATCATTAAGAAGGTATGTGAAATATCTGAACTCAGTATCGTCCCCACAATATCTGGTCCGAACCGAAGGTCTCATTAAATTTCTATATAATAAACTAGCTGAAAACCCGCGCTTCGCTGCGGAGTACATTCAAATTGAATACAACGGTCAATGTATGCAATTAATGCCAAAAAAATAAATATATATATTTATAATAAATGCGACGATCAATGTATACAATTGATGTAAAAAAAATACATATATATTTAGAAAAAAATCGTAAGGGATATTTTTTTGGATATTATCCAATCGTCTGCTGCATTAGAAAAAAAAATATTTTTTTTTGTTTATTTAGTTGTTATGCACCTGACGATAAATTTATTTTAAGTACCAGAAAAAGAAATCACGTGATCAGCATTTAATAAAATTAATTTTAAAAATGAATCTTTAAAAATTCACCAAAAATCAGAAAATTGAGGTAAATGTTCGAAAGAGATTTCATTTTAAAGGAATTTTTATGATCTTTCTTTTGATATAACTTTTATAACCATCAAATTATTATTTTAAATGCAAACTAAAAAAAGTTACAAAACAACTTAAAAATTTAATTTTAAAAAATCTAAGAAGAATTTTTCAAAAATCATTCTTAGTGCACCCCTACACCATAAGAAGAATCGCCATGCAAAATTTCAGCCCTTTATGTCCAGCGGTTTGGTCTGTGCGTTGTATGTCAGTGAGTCAGTTACGGAACTGCTTTATATATATAGATAAGTCCTATTTTCAAATTCTTTCTTTTTAATAAATAGCAAATCCAGCAAGCGTATGATCTAACAATTAGTTTTCCCCGGGAGAACCACGGCGTGGACAAGTGAACTACACGAGACTAAATTCGTCCGATTAAAAAATAAGTAATTTCGTCCCCCTGGTGGCAAGATCACCAAACAGTCATTTAATATTTGCCTGAACAAAAGACTTTTTACCTCTTCTCACCTAACTCACCTTGCTGTCAGGTCTGCTGTCCGCGGACGCCAGAAGTCCGGTGGTCACGACGGCTCTTCTCCCTTAACTCTGTCATGTAAGTTGCTGTTTTCGCGTCCCGTCCTGGTATGGACGCCGGACAAGTCTTGTGGCCACTACAGCTTTAATGCCTTCGTAATGCTTACTGATTAAATAAAAGTGATTTCATGGATAACTTTGTGATTTGTGTATCGCTTCTCTGCCTCCATGTCTGTGCTTTTCTCATCACCCAACGAGCGACTACATCTCCAATAAGTTCACATCCAATAAGTTGTACGCATCATTTCCCATTGTGATTATTACCACACACACACACAATATATATATATATATATATATATATATATATATATATATATATGTATGTAGGAAGGAGTTAGTACTCCTTCCTTTAGAAGTGAATCATTAGACTTAATTATTGATTCTCAAAATATGCATCAAGAAAATAATATAATATTCTTCAAACTGTATTCAAATTGCAATCATTCAAAATATATGTTATGTTGTGGTTTGTTCAAGGAAACAAGATTCTTCAAGTTAAATGTCGAAATTTTCATCAAATCATCAAATAATTTCATCGAAATAGAATTCTCTTCAAGAAAACAGAAGTGATAAATTCAACGTCAAAGACCATCAAAAATGAATTTAGCATCAATTAAATTCTTGCATCAAAAGAACGTTGAAATATTTTCAGTTTTCTTATAATTATCATCAATAAGATGATAATTCCATTAATCTTCAAAATTTTCTTGAACAAGCTTCAAAGTATGCATGAAATAATTACAATATGATCAGAATATACTCACAGTTCTGGTTTTCGGTTCTCGTCATCCCATCAGAATATTATCAGAGTCCGTGGCACATCACTTTCGTTTTCGCTGGCGGTATCCAAAACAGAAATCACAGAGAACAGTAATCCGGTAATCATCAAAAGAAAATAGTTTTTCAGTCCAAGCTAGGGGTATTTTTCGAGTCCGAGGGCCGAGCACCCATGTAGGAAGGAGTTAGTACTCCTTCCTTTAGAAGTGAATCATTAGACTTAATTATTTTGAACATTTAATTAAACTAGACGATGTTTACAAGACAGGACTAACACTTAGTATGAAATTAAAAAAACAAAGCATCAACACAGCTATTTGACTCAAAACGGCAAGCCTGCGGAGCGACACATCCGCTTCGTAATGTCACTAGTCCATCACTGTGTTTGCGCGCCAAGTCCTTCGCGCCGAAGTAGTAGGAGTGGAAGTTGTAGTAATAGTTCAGTTGTGTTGCCAGACTCATTCTCACATGTATGTATGTATATATGTATGTATATATATATGTATGTATATATATATGTATGTATATATATATATGTATATATATATATATATGTATATATATATATATATATATATATATATATATATATATATATATATATATGTATATATGTATGTATATATATATATATATATATATATATATATATGTATGTATATATATATATATATATATATATATATATATATATATATATATATATATATATATATATATATGTATATATATATATATATATATGTATATATATGTATATATATATATATATATATATATATGTATATATACAAGGTGAGCCCATAAAGTAACCGGACATTTTTTTATAAATAAGAAAAATATTACTCACCTTCAAATAACTTTATCTCCTTCAAAATAATCACTAAAGGAATCTATACAATTTTTCCAACGTTTCTTCAAGTCATCGAAACACTGTTTATAGGCGTCGGAAGTAACCGTTTGCAAAATACGCGTAACATTTGATTTAATATCCGAGACGCTTTCAAATCTCTGTCCTATCATGACCATCTTAAGCTTCGGAAAAAGGGAAAAAATCAGCTGGCTTTAAGTCGGGAGAATATGGCGGGTGGTTCATCACTGTAATTGAATGCTTATGAAGATATTGTTGTATAGAAATTGCTGTATGGGGGAAGCATTATCGTGTAAAACAAACCATTGCCCAGAATCAAACAGTTCCTTCCTAACTCGCCTTATCCTGTTTCTTAATCGAAAAAGCACCCCCTTGTAAAAGTATTGATTAATTGTTTGATTTTCAGGAAAAAATTCGTTGTGAATAAGTCCTTTGTAATAAAAAAAATGCAAAATCCATGAAAGGTCAGAGATTTGAAAATGTCTCGGATATTAAATCAAATATTACGCGTATTTTACCAACGGTTAGTTCTGACGCCTATAAACAGTGTTTCGATGACTTGAAGAAAAGTCGGAAAAATTGTATAGACTCCTTTAGCAATTATATTGAAGGAGATCAATTTATTTGAAGGTGAGTAATATTTTTCTTATTTATAAAAAATTGTCCGGTTACTTTATGGGCGCGCCTTGTATATATGTGTGTGTGTGTGTGTGTGTGTGTGTAGTAATCGAGAATACACGTCATGGACGGAGCAGCAAGGATGCCGCTGTTACTCACCTGGCCAATGAGAAAGAGGTGCGACGAACATTTGAAAATCGAACTCTTGTGCATCGCTTCCGGTGCAGTTGCGAGATAATCTTCGTAGTGCCTGCATGCTCTAAACCAGCCGGGATATGTTCGGCCGTAGAAAATCCAAGGCACTAAGCCTTTTGTAAATATTTTTGTATATAGATTAATTAAATGTTAGTATATTTTACGTATTATTATTTAGTAATTGCTCTTCGAACGGCGAACTATCCCATATATATATATATATATATATATATATATATATATATATATATATATATATATATATATATATATATATATATACACGCGCACAGTATTTTGTCATAGTTATTCAGACTCTTATGTTGAAAAGGGTAAAATCCCTTTATTTTACACAACCAATACATTGTTGAATCACTTTTGGCTGATTCACCTTTACTCTTCTCACCTTGCCTTTGGCAAATATTTGTTACATTTGTTCTGGAACATGTCACCATTTCTCGGTTAAAACCGGTGCCACAGAGAATCCTTAAAAATAAGGCTTATTCCTCTCAGAGACGCCATAGGAGTCTAAAGTGAAAGTCACTCCTCCACTACTGAACAAATTAGAAGTTATTCCTCACCCCCAATTTTTATATAGAATAATGACTGTACACATAATAGGAATGTATATCTCAAATTAGTTGAAATACCCTCAAATCTATCTCTCTCTCTCTCAAAAGTCAAACATGGTGTTCTTGTCGTTGTTTCTGATGCCCCCTGGCTGGAATTTCCAAACCAGGTCCATATCGGCTTCTGGCTGAAGTGTGCGACTCTGGTTTATATAGTACCACAAGGATCGGAGTCCGTCTTAGCTAGTTGCCCCCTCAATTTTAATCGAGCACCCTCAGGGGTGACATGCACCCTCAGGGCCTAGACACGGAGGTATTTAATGGCATGTTTCGGGAATCGATCTGAGCACCCTCAGCACCGAAAACCAACATGCTACCACTAGGCTACCTCTGGCAAACATGGTGTTAAATAAACTTAATATCTTCTTTTATTAATTGTATACTTACAGAGCATAAATTTTTATCATAATGGCATTCATTCATGTATGCTGAGATATTACCTTGCTATTATAGAGGACGTTTCTCATTAGAGTCACGTTTTTCAATCCTAGAAATGAAATACAAGTTTCCTTTCTCGGTTGCCACCAAAATGTTTCGAACACGCATCTTGAACTGTTGGTTTTATTTCGATGACTAATCAGTAAAGCTGCGGTCCTTAGTATTAGACTGTGAATCACAAGATTAATCGGAAATTATTCATACTTATCAAATAACAATAAGTTTCTTGAGATCGCTACTACAAAATTATTAATTGAACATTATAATTTAATTATACACCGGAAAACAGCATTTGAATGGCATCCTCTTGCGAAATGTGATTATCTCAAATCCCGAGATGAGTAACTCTTGAATTACAGCATTAACACTTGCTCTAATGTGATAAATTGATTACAGGGTTTTGGACAAAATTAAATACCATGGTCTAGAATCACAGAGAGAAAAAAATTGAGACTTTTTTTTCTTTTTCTTTTTTGTGCTCCTTCAGTGAAGAGGAAATGTTTTTTAATTCAAATAGTACTTACGTTAACTCATCTCGTCTATTCAAAATCAGAGTTAAAAATACAAACACACACGTTATATGTAGAGTTGCCATTGTTACCATAGACTAAATATATAGATGGTTGTAAATATTTGCATTATTGAATGAGCTCAATGTTTACTATTCAGTTATAACGTCTAGTGAAGCAGTAATAACTGCGAGACAATATTCATAAATTAAGAGAGTACAAATTGAATACGTAAAGTTGATATATGAAAGAGAAAGTATTTTATGGGTTCATTTGGGTGTAATTTTCGATATGTCTTTTTAAAATTGCGGAACAGAGTCAGATTGTGTTTGATGATCACTATAGGTAACCTCCACCTTATGGCGTCGCACATCTTTAATTCCATTGTTAAGCAATGAGGAATTTTTTACTCAATTTTTTTTCTAATCATAAATTAGCAAATGCATATATTCTTAATGTTGTTTATTACGTATAAAGCATTTATGAGTTTTTATTAGAAAAATATCAACTGATATATTTTATACATACCATAACACAAAACTACCTTCATACCTCAAAAAATGCACGAGTTAAATATTATTCTTTTAATCTATGCCCATCTCCAGCCTATCGGCTATAAGTAGACGAGCAGCGCAATACAAGCTAGATCTATAAAAATACATATTAAAATTATTATCATTATGGAAATAAAAGTTGTAATGGATTGTAGGGCAGTTGTTGAGTAGGTCTCCAGTCATGCGTTCGTTTGAGTTGCAGAAAGAACAGGTAGCTGTGTCTGTGATTCCAATTTTGTAGAGGTGATTCTGTAAATAATCATGGCCTGTTACAAGTCTAAAGCAGAGAACACTAATTACTCTAGGCAAAGAGCAGGGAATTCTTGATGGTTTACTCAAAAGAGTACTCCAAACTTTTCCGGGAGTTTCTTCTTTGTACAAATTGAACCTGTATGATTCGATCGAAAATATATTGTTTTATAAGGCGTAAAGGCAAAGGAGGATCTAGCTGAGTCTTCTGTGTTCCGCTCTTAGCGCGCATTTGGTAAAGTCGTTTGTTTTAAAACATAATATGTCTCTTTCATGCTAAACGTTCACTAAGGTAACAAAAACAGAAGAAATAATAATATCAAAAACATTTATTTAAAAATTTCTGAATCTCTAAAATTTGCTTCACATTCACTAGTAATTGGTTTTCAGATAATATTCAATTCATTCGCTTTTATGAAACTGTGACCACTCTAAATTGCAAGGAGCATATTGTAGATACTGTGCTTATCTCCTAGACTCTTTTCATCACTTTGAAGTAAGAAAAAATGAAAACAATTGCAAGAAAAGTATTGCATAAAAAACATTGCAAGAAAAGTTGCATAAAATATAAAGACTGCACACTTTAATTGCAGCATCTTCCATTTTCTAGCTTCTGGCATTACTGAGAGAGAAGTTAGGATGAAGATATCTCACGACGCATGAAATTTGTTTGTAAGAAACATTACTGACTGAAGTACACCTCTTCTGTTCATCGCAGACATCAGATGAAGACAATACTTTACCGTATACTTCATTTTACAAGCAAAACCCTTAAATGTTTGAACATTACTTTCCTTTGAAAGGAAATTCAATTCGTTATAAAGTTATATCTGATCGGTTTAAATACTGTATTATGTAGAAATTGGCCTCCACAAGCTAAAACTTAGCTATTATTCTATATCTGTGGTCTCAAATATAACACTTGCACTTTACCAATTAAGTTAAAAAATATCTAGGAACTCTTTCATTAAAAATAGAGCTTTTAAGAGACTTAAAACAAGAGACTTGAAATATTAAAATTATGACTTAAAGACGTTGTTGCAGCTTCTTGTAAACTAATTGACTAATTAAATCATAAAATAAGTTGAATTTATATTACAAAATAATTTTTGTGTGCAAGATTCTAATCATTATTCATGTTATTCTTATACTTCAAACAGCTATTTTAATAACAAATTAATTATTTTGCT
This sequence comes from Dolomedes plantarius, assembly GCA_907164885.2. Lineage (NCBI taxonomy): Eukaryota > Metazoa > Arthropoda > Arachnida > Araneae > Dolomedidae > Dolomedes > Dolomedes plantarius. The sequence continues at coordinate 194,249,973 of OU015494.1, forward strand.
AAAGCTCGTTGTTGACCATAATAATCAAGTTAGAATTTTTTTTAATGTACTTAAAATCATTATTTGCCAGAGTGTCAAAACATTTCTCCCTTTTTTTCTGTTTTGAACAAATGTATTATAAAAATAAATAAATAAACAAAGTATAATTTTGAGAATCATTTTCATCAGAAATTCAAAAATTTTTAATAGAAGGTATCATTCCCTTGCACTCATTAATTTAATAAAATCTTCAGATGTTGCTTATGCAGGTTCCAGTAAGTTGATATTAAAAAGAAGATACACTAAATGCTATGTACCACTCTCGTATTTATTTCAATATCACTGAACCAACTAAAGCAATCATTCTTTAATTAATAATTTAATAAATTAATTAAATTTAATCTATTGAAGCAATCATACATTAATCGTACTTTAATTAATACTCTAATTAATTAAGCAATCATACTTTGCTTAATTCTTGACTGTTGCTGAAAACTGACACCGTGTTTTGATTATCGTATCAAATTTTATTCAACATCTGTGTTTGGGCTATGACGCGTACTAATACTCGAAACATCTTGTTTGCGATTTGTGACGTCATTCAAATATCGTTTTATTTACTTGTAACTTTTATTTGTAATCTGTATTACTGAACCTTGGTGTGGCAACGGCCAGTTATGATGGAACTCAGCGACTGCAGTCGGCTGCTTCGCTATTCGAAGAAATAAATATAATTCACGGGAATTGCGTCGTTCTTTGAAATTTCTACAGTCCACTCCATTCAGGCTGATTAACCTTTTAAGTTATTTGCAGCTCCGTATTTGGTCCGTAGCGAACCGAAGCTAAACCAGTGCCTTGGATTATACAAAATTCTCAATACAGGTGTGAAAAAGGAACAACGTTAGAACAGTGACTGATGGATACAACGGTATTAAATCGGCAAAGAGGCACTATTAAAGCCCAAATTGCGCGACTGATCACATATCTATCCGAAGAAGCGGTGAACACGGATGAAATAAATCTTAACGGTAAGCTAGAATTGATTCTAAAATTAGAAACAAAATTCGACGAATTGAAAATGGAGTATTATAAAATCCTACAAGACGAACAACTTGAGGAGCATGAAAACGAATTTGCGGAAATCGACGACAGCATTCAAGATATCAAGGTGAGCCTTAAACGATTATTAAATTCCAAGGTGAGCCTTAAACGATTATTAAATTCTGTAGCTACTGTCAAGCATGATAATATAGTTAAACATACGAATGTTAAACTGCCGGAAATTCCCCTTCCGAGATTCTCAGGTTCATGCACCGACTGGTTATTCTTTAAGTTTCAATTCAAAACGTTAATGGACGAAAATCATGAGTTAACTGATCAACAAAAATTGTATTATTTTCAATCAGCCTTAGTAGGCAATGCTAAACAAATAGAAAGCTTAGAAGACTCGTATCAGTCATTATGGAAAGCATTAGTCGAACGCTTTGAAAACAGAAGGCTTATAGTGAACGATCACATCCACGCACTATTAAATTTTAATAAACTAAAAGCTGAGTCAAGCAAAGAACTTCAAATTTTAATTGATAGTTTATTAAAAAACTTAAGAGCTTTAAACCAGCTAGAACTAAAACAAAATAAATTTTTTGAATTGATGTTGATCAATATAATCGTTCCGAAATTAGATCCCGAAACGAGGAAAATGTATGAAATGTTCATTACTTCGAACGATTTACCAGATAGGGATGTCTTTATAGAGCTCTTACAAAAGCGATTACAAATTTTAGAAAATATCCACAGAGATTCCGGACTTTAAGGTAAGAAAAGAATAAATGCTTCAAAATCGAATATCTTCTTAATGAAAGAAAGTTCGAATTTGTGTAAATTATGCAAAAGGTATTCTCACCCTTTATACAAATGCCCTACGTATCAAACTATGGAAGTTCAAAAACGATTTGAATATGTAAAACGGAACAGATTGTGTAAAAACTGTTTAAGTAACAAACACGAAACGAACTTTTGTGTAAGCAATTCCAGATGTGTTCAGTGTAGGAGTCATCACAGCTCGCTGCATTTCGGGAAAACTAACGGCGCGGAGGATTCACTAGACATTCAAAATAAAGGGAAAATAAATAAATTCAATGATAGTTCTAGTGATTATGCAATTAATATGAAAAAGCAAGAGAGCGAGCATAGTAATAGTTTAATTTCTCGGGAAAATAAAACTGTTCTTCTTTCGACAGCAATTATTTATGTAAAGGATGGTTATGGAAAATATTTACCCTTTAGATGTATTCTTGACGTCGGGTCGCAGTCCTTTTATGCAACAACTCATTGCATTATTTTAAATCTAAAACCGCATTATACTAATGTTTCAGTTTATGGTTTTCAAAACACAGAATTAAAGGTAAAATCGAAGGTATACACTACAATTGCGAATAAAGATAACAATCATGAAAAAACTGTGGAACTATTAGTTGTGTCGAAAATAAGTGATGCAAGCCTGTCTAGTTATTTGGATATTTCAAACATAACACTGCCGCATGGAATCAACTTGGCTGATCCAGGGTTTTTTAAACCTTCGACGATAGATATAATTATCGGAGTGCAGTATTTTTACGATATAATCGACTCGCAGCAAATTTACTTAGATAACGGACGTATAAGGTTAAGAAAATCAGCATTTGGATTTATAGTAGCAGGAAGTTTGGATAAAGGGGAATCGGTAAATAAAGTCTATTGTAGACTTGTAAAAGATCAAGATCACACAGAGGATCTTAGAGCGATTATGAAGGATTTTTGGGAAACCGAAGAATGCAAAGAAAACAACTCCACTCAGGGAAAAATCGAATCTTATTGTGATAACCATTTTAAAGAGAAACATTTCCGAAACGAAACAGGTAGATATGTAGTCAAGATGCCGATTAAACAAGATTACGCAACCCAGTTAGGACAATCGAAAGAATTAGCGGTCCAAAAATTAAATTCATTACACAAACGACTAGTGTTAACACCCGAACTGTTATCACTTTATAAAGAATTTATGAAAGAATACGAAATCTTGGGCTATATGGAGGAGGTCGAATAATCAAACGAACCGGATACATGTTATTACATTCCTCACCTCAGCGTTTATAAGCCTTTGGCGAAAACCACTAAGCTAAGGGTGGTATTTAATGCTTCCATACCCACAACAACAGGTTGTTCACTAAATTCGTTGCTTTTAAATGGAGGTGTTTTGCAAGATGAGCTATTTTGGTAATACTCAGGTTTCGTACCCATAAAATTGCGTTCATTACCGATGTAGAGAAAATGTTCAGGCAAATTCTTATTCATCCGGACCAGAGGAATCTACAAAGAATCGTTTGGAAGGAACACATGCAAGACTAAATGAAAGAATACAGGTTAAACACCGTTACATACGAAACCGTTTCGGCGCCATTCTTGGCAACCAGAACTTTGAGGCAATTGGCGTTAGATGAATTTAAGAGGTTTCCTGAAGCGTCATCAGTGGTGATGAATGACATGTACATGAATGATGTTGTTTCGGGTGAGCAAGATTTAGAAAAGGCTGTACAACTGCAAAATCAGCTACTCCAAATGTTTCAGGCAGGCGGTATAAAATTGTATAAATGGACTTCAAATTCAAAATTACTATTAGATAACGTCCCTCGTGAAGATAGAAATTATCAATTTCATAATAACGAAACTGTGAAGACTCTAGGTCTCATTTGGAATCCGGAAAATGATTGCTTTCAATTCACCTGTTCTCCTTCGATTGCAACCTCTTCCAGTTGTACGAAGAGAACCGTCTAATCGGACATTGCAAAACTATTTGATCCACTAGGCCTTTTAGGTACAGGTATAGTTAGAGCAAAAATGTTTCTACAAAAACTTTGGTTACTGAAGATCGATTGGGATGAACCTCTGCCCGAAAGGGAAAGTAAATTTTGGCAAACCTTTACTTCTAGCTTGCATTTAATACGAAATATTAAAGTTAACCGATATGTATTGTGCAACACTGTGCTACAAATAGAGATACATGGTTTTTTGGACGCCTCTGAAGGTGCATATGGGACAGCTATATACTTACGGTGTTTGTCCACGTCTGGTCAAGTCGCAGTAAATTTACTTTACAGTAAATCCCGTGTAGCACCCTTAAAGGTTATTAGCATGCCAAGATTAGAATTATGTGCAGCGCTATTATTGGCTAAACTTTTCAAGAAAGTCACTGAATCACTTAAGGTTACTATACGTAACATCAAGCTATATACCGATTCCACGATAGTACTTGATTGGATCCGGAACGAACAACATCTTCTAAAGACTTTTGTAGCAAACAGAATTTCCAAGATACAACAATTGACTGATTCACGAATTTGGCATCACGTTAAGTCCAATGATAACGCAGCTGATATTTTGTCAAGAGGAACGGACATAGATAACCTCATGCAACTTAACTGCTGGTGGTCAGGACCCAGGTTTCTACAAAGTGATGAACTTCCAGATTTAATAACTCCTTCTGTTCCCAACTTAGAAGAATATTCGCGGGAACTTAAATCTAATGTGGGCACTTACAGTTTTTCATTGACTGTTGCTGACTCAAATGACTTTATGGACAAAATTGTTAATTGTAGTAATAATTTTAGTACAATAATTCGTGTATTTAGCTTTATTTTTTGATTTCTGATCAATTGGCAGAAGGATAAAGCCAGGAAGACGGGTCCTTTAGATAATGCGGAGATAACCCAAAGTGAATTATTTTTAATTAGGTATGTACAAAGGGTATTTTATAAGGACATAGGAGCCTTGAAGAGAGAGGATAAAGTTGCATCTAATAGTAGGTTAAGATTTTTATATCCTTATGTAGATTATAAGAATATTTTACGGGTTGGAGGACGATTAAGCAATAGTAATATACCCATGGCTCAAAGGTTTCCGATTATACTACCGACTAAGGGCTTGTTCACATAGAAGTCCGTTGCGTAGCGTTAAGGGAAAGATGGCGTTGAGACGAAAATAAACCAATCATAGGCGTTAAAAATTTCCTCGCTAATCGTTTGGAGGCCTATGATTGGTTTATTTTCTTCTCAACGTCATCTTTTCCTTAACGCAACGCAACGGACTCCTATGTGAACAGGCCCTAAGGATAGATTAACGTATTTAATTATTAAGGAATATCACCTCAGATATATGCATTTAGAACCACAGAACATACTAAAGAGTATTAATGTATGCTATAACAGTAAAATGTACTGTAACGCCATGTTTTATTATCCTGTTCGTAAGCAAATAAAAATTTAGGCTAGCTTAACATTCAAAGAAAAACAAAAATGATAAAGCTTCTTATAAAATAGCTCATTCAGTTGTCTGAGCGTAAAAAGGTTGAAATTTAGCATTTAGAGCTTATTGGCAGCAAAGTTTCGGGTGAGCCTTTCATTGAATTGAGCAAGAAAAAAGATATATGTTTACGATAATGATTTCTCAGAATTCCATTCCAGAGCGTTTGATATTTTAGTCAGTACTTTTTAAGGGTATCTTATTAAATGAAGAAGCAGGATTCAAAATATTCAATTCTTCATTTTTTTCTATTTTAAAATTTTTGCTTTTCACTATTGATTTTAATTGTACGACAATTACTATTTTTTTTTCAGAAATTTTTTCTTTATGTGTTCTTATTTTTTATTAATTCTTGTGTATTTATTCTATTTCTATTGTTAATTGTAACCTTTAATTGTAATGTAAATTGTTGAAATGATATATTTCAACGCCCGGTGTATGTTTGGGCTATGACGCGCACTAATACTCGAAACATCTTGTTTGCGATTTGTGACGTCATTCAAATATCGTTTTCTTTACTTGTAACTTTTATTTGTAATCTGTATTACTGAACCTTGGTGTGGCAACGGCCAGTTATGATGAAACTCAGCGATTGCAGTCGGCTGCTTCGCAATTCGAAGAAATAAATATAATTCACGGGAACTGCGTCGTTCTTTGAAATTTCTACAGTCCACTCCATTCAGGTTGATTAACCTTTTAAGTTATTTGTAGCTCCAATGCGTATATAGCATACCGACATGCATACCCTAAGATATGGTAATAGGGTGATCGCGTGTATAAAACTGGTTGCGGCTTTTGGTGACCACGTCAACAAATGTCCAGCTGAGTCGACCAGTTTGGCGAGTGCAAAAGAACGCGAATTCAACGCCGCGGTTTTTCAACCATAACGACTTCGACCACTAACATGTTCGGTGAGAGCAAATATGTTGCCTTGAACTTGGGACGCACGTAGCAGTAGTTCATAAATATCTTCCCGTGCTAAGTGAATCTCAGCATCGAAATAATTCTGTATAATTGTTTAGTGTAGTCCGTGTAATTGTATTTGTTAATAAATATCTTTTGTGTATAACCAGTCTCATAGATGTGGTTAGATTATGTTAACGAAGGTTATTATGCTTGGCGCAAGACCCTGTGCACAACATTAACTTCTATATGGTTATATTCAAAATGAACTATTACCAGTGTAGATTGAATTCACATGTTTCTCAACTTCTACATGAATATCATAACTTATAACCATTTAAAAGCATTTATTAAAAATTAAACTGTTATTAGAGCTCGAAAAAAAACACTCGTGTTACATGACGGTCAGACAGAGAAGAGCTCCATTGATCGTAGGAATCTTTGGAAATCTAGTGATCTTTGGTAATATGTTTAGCCATTAATAAACTGAGTGACAGGAAAATACAGCATACTTGTAATTGTGTTTCAAATTCTCAATCGAGAAGAGCCCACTATCAAATTTTTCTCTTCTCAGCACAGACCTTCTCAAAATTTCAGTTAAGTCATGTGTAACAAAGATAGCAGAGAAGATGAGGGGTGTTTAATGATGACGACTGTGACCAAGAATAGATCGGAGAACCAATGCACTGATTAAAATGCGTGAAAACTGAGAAGATAAAATTACCTGAGAAAATACAAGTATCTTAGCGGGAATTATACGCCCCCATCCTTTCCAGCTAGTCCAAATCCCAGAGACTACACAAGAGAAAAAGAAAAAACATTAACTAAAGTGAGATCGAAAATTACAATTATAGAACTTTTGGGAAAGCTCCCTTGCGAGAAGGAATGATGATGATGATAACATTACATTACACTATTACACTGATTGGACCGCCGTAAGACAAAAGAAAGTTTCTCCAAGGAATGCTTTCTTTAGAAAAAATAATTAATTAGTATAAGAGAGGAAAATACAAGCTTGAATTTATGAATAGTTAAAACAGAGGGCAAAATCCAGAAGATTCATAAATTTCCTTTTCAGATGTTCCCAAAGTAAATTTCTATGATCCATTCTCAGTAGATTTCCAAAAGAATTAAATATTGAATATTTTTTGTAAAGTCTATGAGTTATAATCATTCTTAAGAGTCACCGGATATTTTCAAAAATTTCGGTTTCAAACTCAAGTTTCACAGTTTCTTGTTTGTTACAACTTCCACTGACGAAGATTTTCCACCCTTTCTCCATACCAACTTTGATTTTATGCTCTTTCCAGATCACTTGAGCCAGAAAGCATAATGGGTCGAAGTGAAAAAGCAACATTGAGCACTGGCTGAATTTATCTAAAAACAAGATGCTAAATTTCATTCCTTTTAAAAGAGTAAGACTACTAATTGACCCGATTTTTCTTTTTAATGCGGAAGCACTTGTCGTGAGATATTCGCCTTTTGTTATTCAACGCGAAATCTTGATGGTTATTTTATTATGGGAGCACCATTTAGATGAGCCAGAATTGCTCCCTATGAGGGGACAACACGGTAACAACCAGGCCTTACTCGGGATTGGAACCTAAGCCCACTGCGTGGAAGCTCACCACACTAACCACTATACCATGTGGGCGAAATAGCGATTCGAGTTTTAAAATACATAAAAGGGTGTACTTTAGTAGTGTATTAAAAAATAATTGATTTTTTCAACAGTTTTAAGTATTTTAAAAATATATAAATTCAAATGTTAGCATGGCCGATCGAAGTTTTTATATAGTATTTTTATCTCGAGCCGAGGAATAAGACCGATTAATAACGGCAGAAATGGGCAGAAACGGAAGCTGTTTGCTACTCGTTTCATTATAATATTATTTGATTCATTTCAGCATTTTTTCATTACATACTTCATAAAGGACTAACCAGAGTGTATACAAAGCTCTTAAAAGAAAACTGACTTTAATGAACATTTAAATGGAGACAAAAATAGCTATGATCGTAAAAATAAAATTTACACGTGATTGGAAAGTATATTACATTTCTTTAAGACAAAATTTTACTGCAATGCATTATTGTCATATGTGAGATTGAATAAATATTCTGCAAGTGTGAGAGTGGCTTCTTTGAGTCTCTGTATTCAGATCTTCAGCATTTAGAACAACGACGTTAACAGGGAATCTGAAACTGCACCGCTTTTACGTCAATGTTTTTTTGTTTATTTTAAGTACTTGGATTCGTTATCAAAATCGACACTTGAAACGGGGCTTAGTTCCTGCTTCTTAACATAACTTTTCGTCAATTTCAAAGACAATTTTTCCAGAAAGAACGACTCTTTTTTTATCTTCAGAACTTTTTGACCTGTAATTACGCACTAGATTATTCCTATATCACTCAGTATTCAGAAGAATATCATAAGTGACCATTTCATCTTGTATTTCAATACATCATGTCAGATGCACATACCCTGATGTATAATATCACAACGGTCTCCATTGAAGTGTTGAAAAAAAAAGTTATTTTGGTTTCTAATTTGGAGATATGCTATCTGTTTCAGTATGATGATGCAGGCTGCTAAATAAAATGTCTAGATTTGGAATCCTGGAAATCGTTAGACGTTATCCTAGATTTGGAGATGCATAAAGGTGCAGTTTTACAATCTGAACTTTTGCTAGGTTGCCATCAGTTTCATCAGATTTATCGCGTTTGAAATAACTAATTACTTATTTCTAAGAAATAAATACCCGTGTTCTTCTTTAACTCCCTTGAGACGCAACATCGGAAGGAAAATTAGAAGTGTGTAAGTAATGAAAAAATATAAAAATTTGGTTGTTATAATTACAGTTTGCGTTAAAAGATGGGTATAACGCGATGAGGCTAGAGGAAAGGCTTTGGGGACGTGAAGCCCCTCCCCATCAAGAATAAAATTGCCCTTATAATTTAAGCACACACAAACCCTAGAATAACGAATTAAAACTGATATCTCGCCCCTTTAGAATAATAGAAGAAAATACCTCATCAAGAATTCTCCACTAACTAGAGAACGCGATTAGAAGTAAATGCGGTGGGGTGCTTGAACATCCAACCTTGGCCAGGTTTTTTTTTCTTTTTTTGTATATATTCGTTTGCTTCATGTCACTAACATATTTATATTTTAACGAGAATCTTCAAAACTTTATCAACTCTGATTTTAACCGGACTCTAAACTCAGGTTAAAGTCCAGTGTTTTCAGGAATAATAATGTTACGAATTCCCAGTTCGGGTTCGGCGATTGAATGGACTTTGAATAAGACAGAATAAAAACAGATATTTATTTACAGGAATTCGAAATATTACATCTAATAGATAGTCAGAAACTGACTACAGTGCTTCTAACACAATCTCTGGATCACAGAAGTACGGAAAAAACTCAACGCAAAAGACGCGGCGTGGAGTCGCACTTATCGTGGCATAAATCTCAGCAACTCACCGAAGAAAATCTCACAGCTAACAGCGGCGCTTTTGACAAGCTCCAAGCACAATTTAAAAACTTAAATCTGAACTCTGAATCGAGGCTGTATTTATAGCTTCTCGAGAGTCTGGGGATTTCTACAATGATCCAGAGAATACAAGGCTTTGAAAAGTCGCCATGTTTAACGCAAAGTCACCAAATTTGGAGCTATCTTGCCAAACTCGGTGCCAAAAATTTAGCAGCTAACAAGCCAATATCTCGCCAATTTGGCGAGATACCATAGAAACCCTATGTTAAATGCATGGTACAGCAGAAATTTAGTTAACGACTATTTACATGGAACAAACGATAATAATGCATTATTTTACAAGCAGAACAACAATTTTAACGGTAATTTAAACTAAAGATCTTCAAAATTATTCCGAAAGTAAACTAAATATTTAATATACAAATTCGTAACAATAAATTAATTTTAGAACAGAGCATCAAAGTTGCTTTCTCTTTAAAATATCATATACTTGTACAGTTTATCCATATTTTTTACTTTTGATTAACATTAGATTACTTATTAAGAATAAAAAATCCATCTCTTTAGAGCGGTATTCCGTAAGGTTGCAAGCTTAAAATGTTATTAAACATTTCGCAGACCTGTTAGGGTGTGATAATTCTATAAAATAGTATCCATTTCTGAAATAACTAGGCCACCGATTGGACTTTCCGATCAATGCTGTTGCTATTTCTTGTGTTTACCTTTTTTGCAGCGTGTTTCAGCAATAGACTAAGTCCAATGATTCATCCATATATCTTCTTAAATAGACTATTTATTTACAATATTTACACATTTAAGTTCAAATAATTATTAAAGCTGAGAGCTTCCATTAGATTCCTTTTGATTCCGTGCCTGCCACGCAAGTGAAATCTATCAAGGTTACATCAGACAAAACATAGTAAATATTAAACTTACATATTGACATGTAGTACCATCTAGAGGAGATAAAATTAAACACAAATTTCTAAACTTTTTTACCCCAGACTCCCATTTTCCGACGTTTCAGTCAGTTTGACGTTTATTTTCATTTGTACAGCGCTGATCTGACTGGTACACATCAAACGTATAATAATTCCAGTTTTCGATGTGCGCTATCGGAATAGCATTTTTCAAGTTACTGCCTATTGCATATATTCATGTCTCTAAGATGGCAATGGGACTCTCAATTTTCTCCATAATTCTCAGCGTATACGGGATTGCGTATATTTATATTTTTTTGCCGTCCATACGACAAGTGTTTTTCGTCGTATTCATTGCTTGGCTCTTGACCAGAAGATGTTCAAGTATGTCTATTCAAATTTGTTTCATATTGATCATAGTTGAATTCATCCAAGTTTCGTTAGGCTAGTGATGACCGCGAACATTAATGTTTACATGATCGTACTTGCAATTAAAGAGACCCTTTGTTGCTAGTTGTTTAACTGGGGTGTCTCCTTTTATGACTCCAGGTATGTGCTTACTGATGAACAAACGTAAAATCAAATCAAAATTTAATTAGTAGAATACAAACGTTAACTGTAACAAATATTAGTAAATAGCACTAACAGTTTCCGATTATCTTGGCATTTTGCTGAGCTCGGGAGATAAGTTCTACGGGCTGGTAGGCAAGAAGAACTAGGCCAGCAGCGCGAGTACGGCTCGGCGTCACACAGTGGCGTAGCGAGAGGGGGGCAAGGGGGTCTATCATGCCCCGGGCGCCACTCGCAGAAGGGCGCCAAATGATCCCCAAGACCATTGGACCATTTGGTCTCCAAGACCATGGGGGGGAGCCAAAAAGGTGTCGTGCCTCGGGCGCCAATTATGCTCGCTACGCCACTGGCATCACAGAAGCAGGAACGGCTCGACGAGGCAGGCAGTGAATCAGGCAACAGCGAATACCTCGTCAGATGAACTGCTCGAGAGAGAGGAGTGCCCCAGATTTTTGATTTACCAGAACGCGCGGCGCGCTCCTCCAATTTGCATATTTTCTATTTGCGTATTGCCGAGTGAGGATTCCGCATTTCGCTTGGCACATTCAGCCCGGAAACAGCGTTCGCGAGCATGGCCTTCAGTCGGCGCCGCTGTAATAAATTACTGAAGGTATTTATTACAGCGCTGTAATAAATTACGGCGCCACACAATATATACTATTTCCTTCGTTGGCCATGTGACAGAACATTATATTTTTGTGCCATCGAAGCACAAAAAGGCGGTGGACACGCTATTCTGTTCCTGCAATCACAACAATAGACCAATATAAATCAGGGCCACTGCGAATTTTTCTCCGTTACAATTTATCGAATTTTTCACCGTTGCAATTGATGAAGTAGTGAACGCAGGAAATATAGATTCCTCAGTTTAATTAGGACAGTGACGGATTATTGCACAGGAGTAAAAAGCGCACGCTTGGAGCCTCTGAAAGTTAGCAACTCCAAAAAGAGATACATTCTTGGGGTCTCAAAACTACGTTATGATTGGGGCCCTCCAAGTGCTTGATCCACTACTGAATTGGGACTCAACATTTGTGTAAATTTCAGTCAATGTGGTGTCAACCACATACCTTTAGCCACTGGTCAGATTTGTGTTTAGCCCCATTTAATTTTCTACTGTCGCAACAACATTTACTCATATTTGCGTGCCACCTATTGGATTCGCATTAATCCATATTCAAGATGCAGCAATCAAGTTCTATATGCATTAATTTTTCTTTAACTGTCATTGCACTCGTATGTATCTACTTTTCGGTTATTGCGACCGCGACTTGATAGGTTTTCCCTTCTGTACCGCTGGTGCTGATTGCACTTTATCCCGATCATCATTCTTCAATGCCACTGATCAGTCGCTTATTTTGGACTTATATCGGTTTAAATTCGACGATTGGTTCTTGAAGTTGAAGTAAGATATATTCATGTTTCTGTACCTCTGACTGAATTCGCGTTTTAAACATCCTGCTGGGTACAGCCGTAACTACGAATATTCTTATGTTTAGGAGTTCAGTCGGACACGTTTGATGTTGACATGTAAGTAGATTTCGCCGCGACTGAATATATTTGCTGCTATGTTCTTTGCCTCTATTAGGGATTCCGTATTATCGATTAGACTAAAGATTCATGCAAGTTTTAGCCGATATTATTGTGACCACGTTGTCCCAAGTTTCAATACTGCTGGTCAGACTCTAAGGGCCTGTTCACGTAGGAGTCCGTTGCATAGCGTTAAGGGAAAGATGACGTTGAGACAAAAATAAACCAATCATAGGCGTTAAAAATTTCATTGCTAATCGTTTGGAGGCCTATGATTGGTTTATTTTCGTCTCAACGTCATCTTTTCCTTAACGCAACGCAACGGATTCTTGTGTTAACAGGCCCTAAAGCTTTAGATGGGGCTCTCTACAAAGCAACTAAGCCCTCCAGGAGAAACGAGAATAAACCGCAACAGACAAACACTTCCCGCACATCCCGAGTAAGCAAAACATGACTCATACTTACAATCAGGATAGAAGAGGAGAAACTCACAAGCATACAAAGGCCAAAAGGCAAAAGTCCAGGGAAAAGACATCTGGAGCAAAAAAAAAAAGAGGCAAAACAGAAAGTTGCCAGTGCAACAGCAAAATTAGAAAAAAAGGAGGAAAAGACACAGAAACACGAAAAAAAGTAGCTATGGGACAACACCCATACGAAAACCAACCTGGCAGAAAACAATTAGTCAAATTTTAGACTGAGCAGTCATAACCCTGAGCCGCGGAGTTGAGAGACGTTCCCATCGGTTCGTACTTGACCTCGTCTATACATGTGTCTATTTCGTATTGCCGATCCTTATTCATCATCATTTCGATTTGTGTGGTATATTAACGTTCCAATACCCCTATTGGTCGTTTTCGCGATCTGCCTTTTTTACTACCGCAAATTACACATACGCGGATACCTAACCGCCCTTCACCGATTCAAATATTTCAACGCTTTGGTTCTTGCGGTCGCAACGGAGAATATTCATGGTTCTGTACCACTGATAAAACATGGGCTTTAGACATGTCGGTTGGTGAAATAGCGACCTGGTACATCGTTCATTTATGACTCCAATCAGACTCCTTTTTTAAATACCTTCGATGATACCTGTTGATACATTCCTGACCAAATATGTTCCGGACTGTGTTCAGTTGACTGGACTTTCAGTTCTGTTGTGCTTCCACTTGTATTTTCACCGTTTCAGTTCATGAAGTCGTTATAAAGTATTTTTACTTCTTACTGATTACAATAGATCATATTTTCACTAGTCTAAGTTCCTGCGGTTACGATCGCTTATAATTTAGTTTCTAATTCACTGTTTGGCATGTGTAAACATTTCGATTTTCCAGTGCCGAAACCAGACATTTAAAATTCTGCGCTACCAATCGACTACATTTTTTCACGGTTCATCAGCTACTGTTTCCACCACATGTTTGTGATCCCCCTACGAGACACATTACGCCAAATTACGCCAACGCTTCAGAAAAATGGTGTCCGCTGGGGTCGCGGCAGAGTGTTGCTCTACGTAGCGTAGAGCTACATCAAATGCAACCGTGGCGCCTGAGTGGGATACCCTCTACTCGCTGTCACCGCCTGCTTCACCTTCACTCTCGTGTGAGACGTTGACAGGTTCTTTCAAAATCATTTCAACAATCTGTTGATCGTCTAGAATCTCAAGGTCCTGATCGTCGACTCGCAACCACTCATCCACATCATTTTCATTTGCGTCCTCGCAGCCAGGAATATTTTGTAAGAATTTTGTTCCTTTACAACACTGGTTCTGTCTGCCTCCTGATTTGAGTTGTCTATGAAAGTTAGACTCTGCCAAAGTTTGTTGCAGGATTTTTCAACAGTTGCTCACATACAGATTCCCTTGATTCTGCTACCAAGTAAATGACATCTTTAATGTTTATCATCTTGTGCTTTTCAGTCAATGATAGTTTTTCGTCTTCATCTTCAAGTATTCATCCCAGCAACTTTTTCCTGTATGATAGTTTGAGATAGTGCAATACATTTTGATCTATGGGTTGAAGCAATGGGGTGGGGTCACGTTTAGTAGTAGGATCACGGCCTTAAAATTTCCTCAAACTAACTCGCCTTGCTAATTAACTCGCTTAACGTTGTACTATGCAGCGTTCCGCTCAATTATCACCCATTTCATCCCCAGATTTGGTTATGTTTAGACAGACCTTATAAAATAAAATGTGTAATCATACTTAATATGTAATATTTATATAATCACACGTTATTATGTAATTTAAGTTTATTTTAAGAATGATTTCGCTTAATTCGAAAAATTCGTTAATCAGAAAGGGGTCTGGTCCCAATCATTTCGGATTATCGGAACTCCCTTGTAGGATACGCTCATGATTTTATTCCGCAATTTGAATTTACATTTATCGACTCTTCGACTTCTACCGTCTTGACTGAATATGCCCATGCGTCTCCGATGTCTGAAAAGAGTCCGATTGAACTCGTCTTTCAGATCTTTTGTTAGTTATGTTGTGACCGCAAATAGTCCCGCTCCTGTGGCACAAAAATTCTCGGATTTTTGTGCTTTGTTGTATTTCCATTGTATGTATGGCAACAGCCACTTCTTGTTGTGATGTGTTCGGCTATTAAATGAGTAGCGTATCATTCTAGAATGGTGTCTTTATTTAAAGTCAACTTCAAATATAACAGACATAACAGTTGGCGACGAGGTAAAAACCTTTTTAAATGCACTTTATATTTAAATTGAACATTTATTTCCTGCATATATTTTGCTACTATTATTATTCAAGTACTGTACATGCGTTAGGTCTAAGTTTCAAACCTCGATTTCTAACATGTTCTCAATATGAACGCTCATCAGTTTCAACAATTTATGGCTGTTTTTCAAACTCAGCAAAAACAATTGCTTGAGAAACTATTACCAATGCAAGCAGCAAGCGTTCCACAATCGTCAAATGCTAATGAACAATCAGTACATTCTGTTTTACTTCAGACATTCGAATGTTTCGATTCTAAAACGGAATCATTCAAATTTTATCGACCACGTTTTGAAAATTTTCTTAACATGAAGAAAATAATCTCAAACAAAGAATTATGTGCTCAGATACTTCTTAATTCAATTGGCGCATCAAATTATAATATGTTAGCTGCATTAGTATCGCCAAAGACTCCAGCTGAATTGACATATGATGAACTAATGAATACGTTCGAAACTCACCTTTGTCCGAAGAAGAATATTCTTGTGTCCCAACATAAATTTTTATCAATATATCAAACTGAAAATCAGGCAATTGCTGATTATATAGCAACACTTCGACGAGATATTATAGATTGTGAATTTATTTCCTCTTGCGAATGTAAAACGTCAATAATGGAATTTCTTTTTACGAGCACAATTTGTATGTGGCATTCGAGATAACTCAATTCGAGAGCAGATTTTACAGTCTGAAATCCTTACATTTGATGAAATAGCCAAAAAAGCAATAGCCTTAGAAGCATCAAAAATTGATAGTCGAGAACTTTCGAAGAATTCAGCTTCTAAAACTGATTTTAATGAAAATGTAAACCAAGTTTCGAGATATCGAAGTCCCAGACGTGACGAACCCCCAAGTTTGCAAACCAAATCCAAAGTCACCCGTTCAAACTCACAATCCAGAATCGATTATGAAGGACTTGGAATTAAGAATCTTTGACTCCGTTGCGGCCGAGATAATCATACAGCAAGGAATTGCAAATCTGATTACAACCGACTCCATTGCAGTACATGTTAAAATCGGGACATATCCGGAAGGTATGCATTCGGACATTACTTGAAGAAAAAAGAAATAGTGGCACCACAAATCCAAATTCTACAAACTATATTGATGAAGAAGAATCACTTTATCGTTATGGTGTCAACCAGGTAATCGATATTTTCCAATATAGGAAAGAAGGTTTACAAGATGCTGAAAAATATTTTGTTCATGTGAACATTGAAGGCCATGAAGAACAATTTGAAGTGGACTCAGGTGCAGGGTTCACTTTCATGCCACGTGATAAATTCTACAAACTTAACATTTCAACTGATCTTCAAAATTCCAGTGTTGCTTTCCGATCATACACAGGTAATATATTTATACCAGATGGAAAGGTTATAGTAAATGTGTCATACAATGGAAAAACATCCTGTGAAGAATTGTATATAGTTCCGGAAGAGTACGATACATTACTTGGTCGTACTTGGATACGACATCTTGAAATCAACCTTCAAGAAATTGATTCTAAAAAGAAAAAAAATCGAGTGACTTGCAATTGCAGTCTATAAGTAACAATGATGATATTATTTCTAGTTATCCCGAAATTTTTGTGCAAAAAGTAGGATGTATTCCAGGAGTCAAAGTGTCATTACAACTTCGCGAAAAAAGTAAGCCAGTATTTCACAAAGAAAGAGATGTACCATACGCCCTTCGAGATAAAGTTAATAAAGAATTGGATACATTGGAAGCACAAGGAATTATTTCAAAAATAGCTACAATTGATTGGGGATCACCTCTGGTGATAATTCCAAAACCAGATGGTAACGTTCGACTCTGTGTTGATTACAAAACTGGTGTTAATGAACGTCTTGTCAATGCAAACTATCCTATCAGACGAATTGATGATATCCTCAACAGTTTGAAAAATTCAAAATATTTCTGCTGCCTTGATTTATACAAAGCTTATCTTCATGTTCAAGTAGATTAAGAAAGTAGTAAAATTCAAACTTTGTCAACTCATCGTGGAACCTATCGTATGAATAGACTATCATTTGGAATTAAGACTGCTCCAAGCGAATTTAACCGTGTCATTGACCAGATTCTCCAAGGCCTGCCCAAAACTATGTCCTATTTTGACGATATCATTGTGCACGGGACAACAAAAGCTGAATGTCAAAAGAATCTTGATCAATGCCTACAAAGATTAAAGAAATACGATCTTCACTTGAATCGGAATAAATGCTCATTCTTTCAAGAGCAAATCGAATATTTAGGACATGTTGTAGAATTCAACAAGATCTCTAAATGCCCACAGAAAGTCAAGGCTATAATGGAGATGTCCCGACCTTCAAACGTGGAAGAATTACGCAGATTCCTAGGAATGGTTACATATTATTCTCGTTTCCTGCCCAATAATTCATCAACTACCTATCCTCTTCGACAGCTCCTTCGAAAGAACTCGGATTTCCGATGGACAGCTGCATGTGAAGCTGCTTTCATAAAATTGAAAATCGAAATAGGAAGTGATAAAACTCTTACCCCATATGATCCAGCATTACCAATAATACTTACGTGCGACGCAAGTCCAGTAGGTGTTGCAGGTGTTCTTGCACACATCGTTGATGGACAAGAGAGACCAATTGCATTTGCTTCAAGATCGCTAACTACAGCAGAACAAAATTACTCACAGCTTGATCGTGAAGCTGTTGCAATTATATTTTCTGTAAATCATTTTTTCAACTATCTGTTTGGAAGACACTTTAAATTGGTAACTGACAATCGACCTTTGACAAGAATTTTTCATCCAAGCACAAAATTACCTTCAATGACTTCAGGTCGTTTACTTCGATATGCCACATTTTTATCAGGATTTGACTATGAAGTTGTTTTCAAGAAGGGAATTGAAAACATAGATGCAGACTGTCTTTCCAGAGCTCCAATAATTCAAAAAGAATCATCTAATGATATGGCAATTAACAATGAAATAAATCTTGTGTGCTTGGTATCAATTAATGAAATATCAACAGACATGTTAAATGCTGACACAATTCGAACAGCAACAGATTCTGATAAGCATTTGTCAAAAATAAAGCAAGAAATTCAAAGTAGTCCTGAACTTAGCTGTGAATATACCATGGAAAATGGAATCCTCTTCAAAGGACAGAGGGTTGTAATACCAAAAATACTCCAGAAAGCTGCTTTAGATGAACTGCATCGAACTCACATTGGCATAACAAAAATGAAACAACTAGCTCGCCGGTATATCAATTGGAAGGGAATTGACAAAGATATTGAACGTATCCCAAGAACATGTGAACCATGTGCTGAAATCAAAACCAATCCTTCAAAAGTTCAAATTCACCCCTGGGATGAACCTAAAGAAAATTGGGATCGTATACATATTGACTATGCAGTACCCTTCCAGGATTGTTTCTTTTTAGTAGTTGTTGATGCAAAATCAAGATGGGCAGAGATCAAAGTAAGTCGCAATGTTCCAACCACTGCTTCTACTATAGAAATGCTTGCTGATATCTTTGCTGTGCATGGCTATCCATACGTTATGGTATCAGATAATGCAGCAATTTTTATGAGTGATCAGTTTAAATTATACTGTGCTAAGAATGGGATTTTTCAGAAACACATAGCACCGAGACACCCAGCTATAAATGGATTAGCCGAGAGAAATGTACAAATACTGAAAAATCGTCTAAAAGCAATGGCTGATGATCAACTGTCAATGTATGCCAAAGTACGAGAAATTTTATTTCGATATCGAGCAACACCTTTATCTAATAATAAAACTCCAGCTGAAATGTATTTACAACGTAATATCCGCATTCAACTTGATGCTGTTCGACCAATGAAACATACACAAAATGATGAGTACGCAGTTAAAGCCAGACAATTAAGCGTGGGAGACAGAGTACAAGTTCGATGCCACATTAGAAATAAGTATGTATGGAAATTGGGTACCATCACTCAAAAATTTGGCAAATTACATTACGAAGTAAATTTAGATGATGGACATACATTCAAACGACACATTGATCAGTTGAGAAAAACTGAAATTCCAAAGAAATCTGTATCTTTTACTTCCGATACTAAATCTGATAAAGACCAATTAATTGCCAGATAACGTACAAGTGCCTGCACAACCTCTGTGGATAACAGTACCTGACTCCGAAACTAATTTACAGCAACTAGATAACGAAAATCCAGATGTACAAACTCATTCTCAACCTTGTAGTATCCAAGATACACAAGCTCAGCTTGGACCCCGGCGATCATTACGATCATGTAGCAAGCCAGCCTATTTACAGGACTATGACACGAATTGAACTTTCATTTCATGTATAGTTTCATTTTAAGCGTGGGGGAATTGTTGTATTTCCATTGTATGTATGGCAACAGCCACTTCTTGTTGTGATGTGTTCGACTATTAAATGAGTAGCGTATCATTCTAGAATGGTGTCTTTATTTAAAGTCAACTTCAAATATAACAGACATAACATGCTTTTTTGTTGATTTTGCCTGCATGTATTCACATGTACGAATAAATATAATATACATTCAATACAATACAATATACATAAATGCAATATACATTCGCTGTCATGATTTGCAACAACATATGCTACGAGGTTTAGCCTTAGCTGGAGTAAGCTGTGTTGCCATGCTCCATGTAAGTTCTATTTGGTCTAAGTAACCCGAACGGCAATTTACAGTTATAGCAGAGCAACATTAACACCAACAAAAAGAAAATACCTAGAAACAGGGCCAACACAACGTTACTAACAGCCTCTCCTCTCGTGCCATTCGCCTAGCTTTGGAAATTTCACTTTTTCTTGTATTGAGTGGCAACAGTGGTTTGTTATTGCCTAAACTCATTCCGGTATTTTAACCATTCTATGTCATGTTTTGTTTGTTGTTTAGTGATTCGGTGTTGTCCAGAGTTCGTTTTTCGCGAGTTCTGAATTACCTCGTAACTGTAAAATGATTAAAACACGAATCCCATTCGTATTTATTTGACGAGACATGTATGAATTATTTTTAGGTATTCTTGCGTACTCTTTATGTACTATATTTAAATAGATTACAATTCGGGATATTTTGGAGGTTTGTTTCGTTTTTCTCCGCAGATTTGACAAAATGGGTATTTAAATTTCTTAAAGCTCCTATCAGTGAAGGTAATCATTTTATGTCAGTAGTAAAGAGCCACTATGAAATTTTAAAAGTGTACTTGAAAAAACGTCGCCATGTGTATTTGTTTATTTTAATCATGGAGTGAATCTGTAAGGTAAGTTCGCTTACTTTTATTCTAAATAAAATGATCCGCAGTTTAGGGATATTGATAAAATTGTAGACTAATGCGTGTGTCCTTCCTTTATGGGATCGCAAAATCAATGCTCGTGTGACTGAGTAAATATAAGTCACATTGGCATGTTGGACAATTTTGTGAATTATTCTTTATAAGGTATACAAATAATACGGTAATTAAATTATTAAAAAAGATTCGGTTACATGTACGCCAGATTTATCGGTTATGAGATCAACAAATACTTCTGAGTGATTAAAATTACAAAGTAAGTTGAAAACACTTTTGTGTTGGGAATCTTTGTAAGTGAAAATCCAGATGCTTTTAAAAATACAACATTGGTATCAATGATATGTCCACAATATTGATATCAATAAAGACCTGCCAAATTTAACTCAGCATCATTTGCATTTACTCAAGGCTGGTGGCTGGTGTGTCGTACCTAATTACTGATTTCTCTCTCTCTCTCTCTCTTTTTTTTATTTATTTGCGAAATTCTGCTTGAAACCCCAAATTTTTCTAATTCAGCCCCTTTTCTGTGAAAGATTGTTCTGTGCAGGGCAGAATCAGGAACCTTATGCAAGTGAAGTGAGTGTGTTATCCCCTGATCTATTGGGACTTCAGTCTGAATGTGTTTATTTCTCCAGGCACGTAGTTATTTCTACCTACATAAAAAAGCTCAGTGTGATTCAAAGCATCTAAATTTCGGGTGTTTTTATAAAAATGGGGAACTTCTGTGCTGAAATGAACAGAAGCATAGAATTATTAAATTTTTGGTAATCTAAATATTTAATTACCTGTAATTCTTCTAACTGCAAATACTTGCAAATTTTTTTAGAAGTTAATTTGGCATACCAAATTGACACTATAACACCTCACAGATATTTTCCAGAAAGAGAAAGCCATTAAACTTGAGGAATTATCTTTGCTTGATGCTATATACCATGCAATTTACAGTTTACCATTTAATTGTGTTTGTGTCATCTATTTTCTTTCAGTATCACTAAAATTCTTTCATCGAATTACATGTCATATTGTTATTTAAGTTCTAAGAATTTTTGTTTCATCATTCTTTTAAGCTGACATAAAAGGGAAAGAGTGTTGATTATAGTTTCATAAATAAAGTTATTAGATTAATTTAAAATTAGGATAATATTAAAGTTGGCACATTCTTTTTCTTACTTTATAAATAAAGACCTAAAAATAATAGAATGGGACTCAAATATATTTTATATATAGTGCTGCTTGTACCCATTATAGAGTCAGTGCTAGCCCTATGTATTGGTATGATATTTAGATTCTTTAAGTAAACAGTGATAGTTTTTACCCTTTTTAGGTGCCAGTGGATGATTTATAAGTTTTTCTATCTGTGTTCCTGTAATCATGGAAATGGATGATATATTCAATCAGCCACTTCCTCCTTTAAATAAATCTGCCTCCCGTACTTCTATGGATGAGGGTGTATCTTGGTTCCATGGAAAAATTACCAGGGATGCAGCGGAACATATTTTAGACATCAGTAGGTTGATTTTATCATCTAATATTTTAAGATGTATATAATTTTATTTATAAATTGCTTTATATTTGTGTTTTAATCTTTAAACAGTAATTTTTTAATATAGATTATTATAAGAAGAGTTTCTGTGATAGGAAGAAAAAAATATATTGTTGTAAGTTGATAAAGTATATATTTAGGTATACTGGAGACTATGATCTATTCTGTTGAACTAGTGGGCTAAATAAGTTACCACCAAAATGCTTGAAAAAGATGTTGTTGTTGACTAATCATTAATCTTTTGTGTAACGCAGTATATATGTCCATTAACCTCAAGCAGGCCAGCAATGTATGCATGCCAAAAACTTTTCAGTTTCAGTTAATAAGTAACACAGATCTGCAGTAAGTGAGTTTTAGATGTTAGATGACATTGTTTATCTACTTACTCACATGGAGTGGTTTTTAATATATATTTCAGTTTAAATCCTCCTGAGTATAGTGGAGGCTGTTGTTATTACAAAAGAGAGAATTAACACATTGATTTCTTCTTGGCTCAAGGAATAAATGATGTCTTTCTGTGCATGTTCTTTTCATACATGAATATTTTATTTTCATATGTTAGTAGTATTGTTTCTGAGACAGTGAAACTCATTTTCACTACATTAAAATTTGCAATCTTTAAAACTACTTATTTTGCTCCTTCATTGTGAATATTTTTTATTTCTAAACTGTATTTAAAAAAAAAACTTTCTCCTTTAGGTGGCAATTCTGAAGGGTTGTTTCTTGTTCGTGAAAGTACATCCTCGCCTGGTGACTATGTTTTAAGTCTTGTTCATAATGGTGCTCCAATTCATTATCAAATTCGTCGTCATGGAGAGGATGCTTTTTTTAGTATAGATGATGGACCAATAGTTCATGGTAAAATATTATAATTTTGTTATATATTTTGGACTAGCTGAATAAACGTGCTTCGCTACGGAGTACCTTCAAATTAATGTATGCAATGCAATGTATGCAATTACTGCCAAAAAAAAAAAGTATATTTATAATAAATACAGCAGTCAATGTATGCAATTAATGCAACAAAAAATATATTTATAAAAAAATCGTAATGGATATTTTTATAGACAAAATAGTGTAGAAGAAAATATTCAAATTAAATCTAATAGAACATACTAAAGAACATAGTACAGTTTGAGGAACATATCTTTTACTGTATTTTAATATTTTTTTGGATAATGTCCAATCGTCTGCCGCATTAGAAGGGAAAAAAAATTTTTTTTTGTCAATTTATTTTGTTGTTATGCATGTGACGCAAAATTAGTTTAAAGTATCTCAAAAAGAAAAGAAACCATGTGATCGGCATTAAATAAATTAAATTCTAAAATTTAATCTTTAAAAATTCACCAAAAAATCAGAAAATGGAGGTAAAAATTCGAAAAAGATTTCATTAAAGGAATTTTTATGATATTTCTCATGATATACATTTTATAACCCTCAGATTATTATTTTAAATGCAAACTTAAAAGAATGTTACAAAAACAGCTTAAAAATTTAATTTTAAAAAAATCTAAGAAGAATTTTTCAAAAATCTTTCTTTTGCACCCCTACACTATAAGAAGAATCACCATGCAAAATTTCAACCCTTCAGCTCCAGCAGTTTGGTCTGTGCGTTGTCAGTCAGTCAGTTACGGAACTGTTTTATATATTTAGATATTGATTGAGATATGTAGTTTAAAGGGTTAAAATCAAAATGGAATTGAATGAAATGATTTTTTATGTGTATTTTACTGTCTTGAAAACCACATTAATTTCTTTGGCAACTGTATGGATATTTCCGTTAATATCAGAGTCGATTCACAAGTCTCTATATGTTTTAGTTATGTAAATAGTCATTTAAACTGAAATAAGTGTAGTATATCCTCATTGTTCAAACATTTATACATGATTTTAGGGACATGAATAAAACTATATTCCTAACGAAACTTCATTTTGTTTTGAAAAGGATATAGTTGAACATCTTTTCATTTTCATTAAATGTTTTTTTAATATTTTCTATAAATCTTTTAAAATAAAGCTCCTCATTTATCTGCTTATTCCATCATTTTATATTTAGCACCCTGGGCTATCACTGCATGGGCCCTGGTATAAATCTCAGCCAAGGCTTGGATGTTTCTTTTTTTGTTCTCTCATAAAAAAGCAACATTGCCTCACCTAATAAGGTCACCCATAGTAAACCAGCCAATAAAACTTACAATGTTTATGGCCAAATACCCTTAGGATAAGTGTCTACTATATTTAGAAAAAGAGAAAGTTTTTCATGTAATTGCTTATGTAATGCTATTTCTTTAATAACCTATTTTATATTTTAAAAGTATTGGTAATTATTAAGAGTTTAGGGTAAAAAACCACATTCATTTCCTAATTTAAAATCAAATTTTACATACTTTACATACTTTTTAAACTGACATTATTATTAAACTAAATCAAATAATGTTACTTTCTATCCAGGTGATGGCTTTTAGGTTGATCATGGAAGGTCTTTTGTTCAAACATAAAAAGGTTTAATATTTTCAGTTTAAATTTTACACTTGATCTATATCAAGATTGTACATTACATTTTGTTTTTTATTGAATGAGAACCATTTGTGTACAGAATATGAAACTTCAGTGTATATAAGTAAAATAGTTAATCTAATATATAAAAATGAATGTTTGTCTGTCTATCTATCTATATATCTATAATTGTATAGAAATCCACAGTTTAGGAGCAACGATCATGAAATTTTACATATAGGCGTGTTTAAAAACAGCCAAGGGTCTTAAGAACTTCCAAAATCGAAATTAATTACCGTTAATTTTTAATTAATAAAAAACCAACAATTTATGAAGGGTGAATCCAGAAATGTAAGAGCCTCACAATTTGAAAGGCCGACATGTTAGGTTTAAAGAACAGCGAGAAGCAAAAACGATAGAAAAATAAATACAATTAAACAGTTTCAAGTCATATATTAAACCCGAATAATAGATGAAAATAATAATCTTTCAAGTCAGATTTTATACTCTAAAATAGATCAGATCCAACAGCATATTCACACTCAGGACACGCGATGGAAAATTCGAAACAACTCGGAAATTCGAAGCATGCAAATTTTGCTAAACCTGTATTTTCAGCTTTTTTATGAAGGCTTATTTCAGGTTTTATTATATTATTTTTTTAATTATTATTTTTATTTTATTTTATTATTTTTTAAAATTATTTTTATTTTATTTATTTTTTCAGCTTTTTTATGATGAAAGACCGAATATAGCTGAAATCTGAGGAGTTTATTATACATTTATATATTTTTAATTGGTTTTCATATTATTGTGTATAACATTTCGTATGCTTTTTTTTTCTATGTTTATACTGTGTTTAGTTTTTTAATGGATTTTGGTAGGTTTATTATAAATTTATATATTTTATGTTTTACTTTTAAAGATTTTTTGCTCCAATGATAAAGGCTAAATCTTTTCTATGTTATTTATACTGTGTTTAGTTTTAAAATTGATTTTGGTTAACAAACATTCATGAATAATTTATTTCCGGGCATTGTATTGCTAACAATTAGGATAACCAACAATTCTTGAAGGATGCGACTCTCGATTCACAGACATGCAGTAGATGGCACCACTATTTTAAACTTTTGGTATTCCATAAACCTGCACTTTGCTACGGAGTACATTCAAATTAAATACAATGTCAGTGAATGCAATTAATGCCAATATATATATATATATATAATAAATATGATGATACAAATGATGTATACAAATGATGTAAAAAAAACAAAAAAATATATTTATAAAAAATCGTAAGATATATTTTTATAGACAAAATAATGTAGAAGAAAATATTCAAATTAAATCTCATAGGACATACTAAAGAATATAGTACAGTTAATGTAGTACAGTTTGAGGAGCATATCTTTTACATTATTTTAATATATTTTGGGATAATGTCCAATCGTCTGCCGCATTAGCAAGAAAAAAAGTATTTTTCTGTCTATTTCGTTGTTATGTGACGATAAATTTATTTAAAGTACCAGAAAAAGAAATCACATGATCAGCGTTTAGTAGATTAACCTTTTACATGCCAATGTTCCTTTTTTGGAACACCATGTTTAATATTTTTTTAAAAATAAACTGTCATATCTGTCAGTTTGAAAAAATTACCGTTTATTATAGAAGGCATGATTGATTTTTTGACATAATTTTTTTTTCAAATATGAATATTTTAGCGTAGAAAAATTTCTAAAAATCGGCTTTTTTTACAATTTTTACAGTACGTAAGAAAAAAAATTCTATAAAATTCCTAAACATTCAAATCCACCCAAAAATTTCCCCATCATACTTGCAAAGGACAAGTTTAACGAGCTAATAGAATAATTTAAAATAATAACAAGAAATAGTTCCTCAAGACTGCGTAAAAATGCAATGTTCCAAAAAAGGAACATTGGCATGTGTGATTTCTTAGAAAATTCAGCCAAACTTAGCAAGCTGTATGTCCTACAAAAAGGACACTCTTTGGACGTCGACGCAAATGACATTTGGCAGTTTCTTGGATTACTGTTGTTTAGTGGCTACCACTCAGTACCTAATGAAAATACATATTGGAGTTCTCAGGAACATTTGCATATCCTAATTGTTAGCCATACAATGCCCAGAAATAAATTTTGGATGTTAGAAAAGTATTTCCACATTGTTGATAATAGTAAATTGGAACCAGGTGATAAATTAGGAAAAATTTCTCCCTTTTATAAAGAGATTAGAAAAATTTTCGTCAATTTGGATTTTTTCATGAAAATATGAGTATCAATGAATCCATGGTTCCGTGTTATGGACATCGTTCGGCTAAGGTGTTCATACGTGGAAAGCCAATTCACTTTGGTTTCAAAGTTTGGATGATCTGCTCAGCAAATGGTTATCCTTATGCTACGTCTATCTACGGTGGAAAAAGTTCGAAAAAGGAAAATTTGCTGCTTGGATTTTATTGACAATCCAGAGAAACACATAATATATTTCGATAACTTTTTACATCTCACAGTCTGCTGACAGATTCATCTAACAAAGGCTTTAAGGCAATCGGCATAGTACAAGATTCTATAATGGGACAATGTCCTCTTAAAACAGCAAAAGAAATGTCGAAATTTCAACGTGGAGAATTTGATTACCGATGCGATGGAGAAGTTTATATGTGCCATTACGATAGTTTTGTTGTAACTATTACATCAAATTTTATCACTCACGAACCATTAGGAAGAGCAAAAAGATATGTCCGATCTAAAAAAAAGTTGATTTTCCTTAACCTTCATTATAAAATTAAATAATAAAGGAATGGGTGGAGTACACCTGTTTTTCCGACTTCCTGGAAGTTATCGACCAAAGTTATGCAGCAAAATATGGTACTTTATTCCTTGATCATATTGCGGCATGTAAAAGGTTAAATTCTAAAAATTAATCTTTAAAAATTCACCCAAACTCATAAAATGGCGGTAAAGATTCGAAAAAGATTTCATTTTAAAGGAATTTTTATGATATTTCTCGTGATATAAATTTTATAACCCTCGAATTATTATTTTAAATGCAAACTTAAAAAAAGTTACTAGAACAACTTAAAAATTTAAATTAAAAAAAATCTAAGAAGAATTTTTCAAAAATCTTTCTTATTGCAGCCCTACACTATTAGAAAAATCGCCATGCAAAATTTCAGCCCTTTTATTTCCCGCGGTTTGGTCTGTACGTTGTATGTCAGTCAGTCAGTTACGGAACTGTTTTATATATATATATTATTATTACTATCTTTATATCGTAACGTTAACTTCATGCGCACGCATTATTTTCCTATGCTTTTTTTTATTATCTTTATAATAGCGTAATTTTCATATGATTTTAAACAAAAATCCTTTTTAACTGGCATTCAATTGGCTGTTAAAATTTTTTATTTGCACCCTATTTAAAAGAAGTAGGGTGTACATTTTTCAAAGAGGATGTTTCAACACTCAACTTCAAAGAAGTAGGGTAGAAAGTTGGTAAAATCAAAATTTTGTGCAATGTATTTAATTTCTCGATTAAAAGTAATTTTTTCTAAAAATTGATTTATTTCGCTTGAAAAGCTAAATATTTTATGCACACTGTTTATATTATTATTACTATCTTTATATCATAACGTTAACTTCATGCGCGAGCATTATTTTCATATACTTTTTTTATTATTATTTTTATAATAGCTTTATTTTCATATGCTTTTAAACAACTATCGTTTTTATTCATATTATGTTGGTTTTTTATTAATTTAAAATTAAGGGTAATTAATTTCGATTCCGGAAGTTCTTGTCTTTATTTTCATATGCTTTTTCATTTACGAATTATTCAAATGTTGGTTAAAAACTTTTATGTGATTTATACATTTGTGTGAGTTTAATTATTGTAATTAATAAATTTATATTTCTGGAGAGGATGTTTCAATTTTTAGTGGTACTATGATGAAAGGCTGAATCTACCAAAATTCTGAGGAGTTTATTATGGAGAGAAAAGGAATTTAATATGTAGAGGATGTTTATAGGAGTTTAATGTGGAGAGGAGTTGAATGGTTTGCAGCCCTCAATTAAACACTTCATTTTTTAAGAGGCAACGCTAGAGTCATATCATGGTTCTATTGGAAATTTCTGCTAAACCTGTAATTTCAGCTTCTTTTTTTGCCCAAATGATAAAAGGCTAAATCTAGCTGAATTCTGAGGAGTTTATTATAATTTTATATATTTTTTTATTGGGTTTTCATTTTATTCATGTGTATAAGATTTCACATGTTTTTTCTATGTTATTTATACCGTGTTTAGTTTTAAATTAATTTTGGTTAACAAACATTAGACAATTTGACATTTTTACTTTTCAGATTTTAGTGCTACAATGATGAAAGGCTGAAGTTCCTAAATTCTGAGATGTGTATAACATTTCATATATATTTTTTCTATGTTATATTTAAACTGTGTTAATTTTTAAATTGATTTTGGTTAACAAACATTCTTAAAATCCCGGGTAACGCCGGGTACTTCAGCTAGTTTGTTATTAAAATTAGTAGACTTGGGATATATGAAAGATAAAAGAAACTTTCTACTATAGCAAAATTTGATCCTAAGGAAAGAGGGGGAAAAAAATCCTCTTGGACATTGAAATTTTAACAATTAAATATTAAACTTTATTACGAAAAAAGATTAAGAAAAGGAAAAATAGTCAATAAATAAAATATGTAAAAGTCAGCAATTTTCATTTATATTTATACATGATTCTTAAAACATACACGGGGCTACTTATGAACTGTAGGTAGATGACAGAAGTCTTGCACAGAAGGGAAGTTGTTTACAGCAGTTGATAAGTTGTCTTCTACTTTTTACCATGGTATTCTTTTCTGATCAATTTTGTATTTGTTTGCTGGTAAATCCTAATTTAGTTTGGGCTTTTATATTCATTGTGCTATTTCTTTGTAGGTCTTGAAATGCTCATATCACATTATCAAGAAGATGCTCAAGGGTTGTCAACTAAATTATGTCAGATGTGCAAAGGTCAGCCACCACCTCCTGATTCTAGAAGACATGGGCGTACAAATCTTCTCCATCGTGCAACTAAAGAGGGTATGCAATAAATTACGATAAATGAGAGTAGCTTATATCTGGGGAGGGGGTAGTACTATGAACTAAGGATTACTACTGAATATTAAGGTATCTTTCTATCCCCTTAGTATTAATAAAAAAATAAATTAACTTGTGATAAACAGCTCTTAGCATATTAATTAAACAGAGCTGTATTATTTTTGTGTTGTAATCCTGAAACAAACTGCAAATCAGGAGTTGTTTGTATATGGTATTCCATAAACTTGCTATGGTATATGATTTTGTGGATCTGTGATGCTGCTTAAAACTTTAAACTACCATTATTGGAATTATGTGACTGTTTTATAGGCATGACTTACTGGATCAGATTTACTCTTCCATTTGGATTTGCAAATCATTAAAGTGTGCAACATCATCACATAGCCTAATTATTGTTTCTTTAAATGTTTATTTTTATATATTTTCTCCTGGTTATTTATTTAGTTACTTTTTGGAGGAAAAAGTCACCTGTAACATATATTTTTAGCAGTTCCTAAGAGTTTACAAAATTTTGGCATATACTGCTAAATTGAAGAATGTGTTCCACCAGTATTAAAACTTTGTTAATCTGCTGAAAGTAATAAGTATGATGTGATGATAATGACTTTAGCATAATTTTAATTGGGTGAGCTGCTACCTTTTATAAATACTGATGTTCTTTATAAACTATTTCCATATTATTTTTAACTTCGGTAGTATTGTTAAATCATTAGAAATCAGAAAAAAACAATAAAATCATCCATATTCTTCAGTATTTAGCTATGGTAGCTGAAATTTGTAATAAATTGTTTGAAATCATAAATTAGTTGTTTGAATTATTGATTTTACATGAATGGTCGTGACACTTTTTAATGTAGGTAGTACCCTCTTTCAAAATGATTTGCGTTAAATAAAACCTGCATTTTTTCTACACAACATTCAAGCTATGGATGAAAGCTGTGCTATGAGAGGTGCATCATTTATCTGAACATTAAAGAGTGAACTTTACTCTCTTAGAATTCAGAAACGATTTTTTTTTCTTTTTTTTTCGTCTTTTTATTAATCTGCTATGAAATCTGATAGAATAAGATTTTAGGTTACATAGTTGATAGTCTTTTTTGCCCCCATATGTACTCTTTTGTAGTGCCAGCATTAACTTTCTCATTTACTTCATGTGTCACTTTAACTCTTTACTATTTATTGATAGTCCTGTTTGATGGACATTCAGATGAAAGTGTGAATTTACATATGGTGAGTTATAAATTTTTCTAGTCAATTATCTTGATAACCTAGCAAATACCCCCCTCCCTACTAGTCTGTTGCTGCAGTTGCTAACACAACATTAATAGTGAGAATATCTACAGTTTATTTCCTTTCATAAATCTTTTCTCTTATACAAGCTTCTTGACTAATTTCTGTCTCTTGACAAATAGCTATGTAATTTTTTTTTAACTTAAAATTATTTTGATTCATGCTGTTGAACTTCATTTATTAAATTCCAATTTTAATATTTTATTTTTAGTATTCTTTTTTCTAATTCATAATAGCTTTGTTACAGATTTTACTGCTAATTTTAATCATTATTTATGTTTTTTGTAATATACAAAATAATTGCATGTCTTACCACATGTTAAATAATTTCTATAACTTTCACTATATTAAAGTTATTTCTATAACATAAATATAGTGTTTGATTTGAAAATATTCTATTACTTTGTTGTGCCATGCTATGGCTGTCTTATTTTGTTGGAACTCTATCCTACCAAGGAAACAGCCCTGTTCCTGCTTTTTAGGTTCTAAATAATAGGTGTGTGATATTCATTGAAATATTCCAGCAATAATTTTCTGAGTGAGATTCTTGTGGATCATCAAAAGTGAACAATGACTTCTTGGATGTCATAGTAGCTGAATGTCTTAGGGCCTGTTCACATAGGAGTCCGTTGCATTGCATTAAGGAAAAGATAATGTTGAGACGAAATTAAACCAATCATAGGCGTTAAAAATTTCATTGTTAATTGTTTGGAGGCATATGATTGGTTTATTTTCGTCTCAACGTCATCTTTTCCTTAACACAACGCAATGGACTCCTATGTGAACAGTCTCTTACACTTAAGCTAGAGACATGTATTATGTGGGAACAGATGTGTCAGATGCACCCCCCTTGGCGACAAGTTAGCGCCAACTTGTCGCCAAGGGGGTTTCCGCAGATATGTTAGGCTTAAATTGCAAAATGTAAACAAAATATCAATAGCAACCAAAAAATAAAAGAAAAGTTGAAAACAAACTTACCGCTGGCTATATTAAGCTTCCAAAAACATTACAGAAATCCTCAACCGCTGCTTAGAAGCAACCACAAACATATCTTACGCTGGCTGTATTAAACTTCCAAAAACATTACAGAAATCACCAGCAGTTAATTTGTAGGCGTAAAGGCCAATTCTCCATACAAAAACCTATTGCACACCTGTTTCCCATGAAATATATCCTAAACAACAACGTCAATTCAATCATGTCACTCATTTTGCCACAAACTACACTCGACAAGACACAAAACAATATTTTCTTGGAAGGGAAGAAATTGATGAATCTAATTTCGTAAAAAGAAAATATCATTAACTTACTCAGACGTATAAGTACTTTATTCTAAACCGCTGCATTTTAAATCAACCACAACATTTTCAAAAACTCTAAAGTAGAAACCAATAAAACAACCAACATGTATCAAACTACATCTAAATTAACCATTTAAATTAGCAGTTAATTTCAAATAAACCGCAAAAAACCTCATTTAGCCAATAAATTTGCTAGATTACAAAATAACGATTTGTGTGTGAGAAAAAAGTACAGCAGAAATAGCCCGAAAAAATACAAAACATTGTTCAATGCTTTTAACAGAAATTTTAAATTCTTCACACATTATATCCCTAAGAACCCCAACAGTATACCTATGTCTCGGAAATCTACATCTAATACTATCCAAAATGCATCATTGATATTTCGAAAGAACATGGCTGCCATTATATAGCAGGTAATAAACAAACAATGGCCACAAGCCTGCATGACTAAATAACCATTCTAACTGGGTTGCCACAGAATACAAAATCTCGCCAAAACTGCATGGTTACCATGCCATACACAAAATCACCAAACTTGGCAGGGGGATGCGTCTGATACATCTGTACCATTATGTGTAGTATTTGAATAATAAATGCTGTCTGATATGTTCATGCAATTTCTTTCCCTCTTTAATTTGTGTGCTGAAATGTTCATATTTGCTAAATTTAAAGGGAGAAACCAGTCATCTGCTTGATTCAGCTGACTTTAAAATTAAGGTAGCATATGTAACATCTTGCTTGTATATTTCAAATATTAGAGCACATAGTGAGCTACAAGATTAAAAGTTTTATCATATGATTTCAAAAGTTTTTAAATTCACCTTTAATGTGTTATTAAAAAAATGCTTAATAATACTATTGTTGACATTCTATCAAAAATTGAAAAAATTTGGCTTGTGGGCTGTTTTGCTTTGTTTTTATGATCTTCAAATTTAAAATTGTTCATACAAATATTCCTTTTAAATTCATTTGCTGTTTCTTTTTTAAAATGTACATTTTCATTTTATAGGAGAAATCAATGTTGTTAGAGAATTGTTAAAATCTGGTTATCATAATTTGGATGCTAAAAATCAAGAAGGACAGACTGCTGTGCATTTAGCCAGTATTACTGGATTTGATGACATTCTTGATTTGTTGTTAGAAGTTGGAGCAAATCCCAACATAAGAGATGGAAATGGACTAACCCCATTGCATGTATATATTTCTTTGTTTATCATATCACTGATAAGTCAGCCGAAGGATGTTTAAACATCTTACATTTACAACAATAATTTGTTTGCTAATGTCTAGTTTATATAATTATTAAAAAATTATTTTTTTTCATGTACAACATAATTTTTTTTACAGATATCTTGTATATTTTCTCTTTTCTTTAAGTAATGTAAATTTATCTCACTGTGTCAAAATTTTATTTTATTTTGTAATTAATTGTTATGTGTGCAGGGTGTCAGATATAATGAATGGTGACTTTTCACTTATTTAGTTTTTTTTTTGTGTGTAATGAAAGTCTTAGTATGTAGTTGTAATTTATATATTTAATGTTTCCTATGTAATTATATTTGAAAGTACATGAACAATATTAGGCAACTTTATTTCAAAGGTATAACCAACCACCTGTTAAACATCAAATTTTGTCTAGCACCAAGAAGTGTGATAGGCCCAGTCCAAATAATTTTGCAAAAGGAGTAAAGTGAAATAGTCATAACACACATTACTTTATATTTGTTAATAGCCTTAATGGTCTAGGCCAAGTTAATTTTTAAAATTGGTGTTTGTATGTGAATTAAACAGGATTTGATGAAAATTTTCAGTTTCCTGTTCATTTTGAATGCTTGAACATTCACGGTTTCCTGTTGCAGTTTTACTGGCACAAGATATTGCTGTATACTCAAAGAAATAGCATTTTTCTCTCTTTTTATATAAACCATTGTTACTGGTTTTCTTTAATGTTAGGTTTGATTATTTTGTGTTTTACTTTTGTTGATTCTTCAACTCAAAATTTTAAATTCACTTACTTATTACCTTGTGGATGTACATTTTTTGCATTACTGTCTGATTGCCTGGAGATTAATGAACTTTAATTTGTTCATGTATATTTTATTTTATCAAGTAATCTTTCAATTTTAGATTCCTTCAACCTAAAAGGTTTTTCTTTAAATCATTTAGCATAAGTCTGTTGTCATCAGCTTGAGTGAATCTGTTAAGTAATATTTTATCATCACATAAAGGTTGAAACCAAATGTTTCATCAATATTTCTTTGCTTTTTCTAAACATTGAAGATCTTCAAGATTCATTTCAAAACTCAGAGTTCTTAGCAGTGCATTTATGAAATATTTTTATATTATTGGTGGAAAGTACTAAAGTTTATAGTATTCTATGAAATTGCCCAATTTGGATCTTTTTTTCAATATGTTGTTTTATTATATGTTTTAAGATGAGAGAGATATTTCATAAACTTAGGTAATTCAATCTACTTGTGTAAATTGATGAATGTTTGTTAAATTGAAAGGCTGAAATTGAATGTTTGTTCAATTGAAAGAGAATTAACTATGCTCCCTATATTTGTCAAAATGCTTGATTTTGTTTATTTATTAATTTTTGTGTGTATGTGTGCACTTGATGGCAAAATGATGAAATCATTCTTAAATTAACTGCTTGAACATTCTACCAAAGTAGGTATAGAACTTCTTGTTCATTTAAGAAATGTAATGAATTTTCTCTAAACTACTCAGCAGATTTCAAACTTCATATAGCTGTGCCTATTCTATGTTATATATAGTACACTTTTACATGTATAAAATCCATAGTGTACTGCATGGAGCAACTTTGTGTGTGTGCACAATCTTTTTTTGGTGTGTGTGTGAGCATGTGTCAATAATGTCAGCTGTTTTACATTGTGACTATATTCTGACTGTCTCTTTCATTACTTGACATCCATTTTTGTAATCATGATCAAGTATGGATTTGTATGCACATTTTCTTTATTTCTTGTTTTAAATTATTGTGAAAGTAGATGCAGTGTACTCATAAATGAATTAGTTCATTCCGAAATTAGTTTCAACATGTCATCATCTGATTGAATTTGCAAGGATGATTTCCTATGATGCTTAAAAATCCTTAAGTAGGTTTTAAAACATCTTGCTGTTGATAATTCTTTAAATTTTAACAAAAAAGATGACTTGTCCTTTAATTTTTTATGCCCTAGAAAAAACCCTGAAAAAATATAAATGCAATTTTTTCTGACCAAAAGCAAGCTAAGACCATGGAGAGCTTTTTCAGTTTTAATTTGATAAGTCTTACAGTGATGAGTCAAAGAATATTTGATTGTGACAGTAGGAGAAAAACATAATTTTTTATTATATATATAACAGCTGCAGCCCCTTTTTGATTAAGTGTTGTCATTATATAGTCTGGAGGGAGGGTTGTATGTAACTATTTATTGTTAGTTTTAGGTGGTGATTATTTTGTCTATAAAATCTTTTTAAATGAGTTGTATAATGCAGTTGAAATTTGATAATTTGTAGCTAATGCTTTGAAAAGCGATGTCATATACATACATTTTTTCTACTGAAAGGAACATTCATGGCCCAGTAGAGTAGGACTTAAAAGTACAAAAAATATACTGAAGTGTCAATAAAAGAAAAAAAAATCCCTTTAATTTTTCAACTTGAAATAGGGAAGGAAGCATGAGTTTTAGCTTGTTGAGGCATGTAAAGTTTTCTACCTTTAATGGTTGGTTGGTTTAGAACTCAGCTGCCATCTGTTGCTGCTCAAGTACTAAAGTTTATTCTTCTTGAAGCTCTGTTATTTATCAATCTTTTTCATTTCATTGTGATATGCTAATTTATACCAAAACAGATTTTCAAATGGTAATTTTGAATGTATTGATATTTTATTTTAGTATGCTTCCCAAAATAATCGTCCATCTACTGCAACTGTTTTACTAAACCATGGAGCCAATCCTCAAATTAGAGCCTCGGATATTGGTTGGGTACCATTACATTTTGCAGCAAGTCTAGGATTTGCTGAAACTGCTCAAGTATGTGTTGTGGAATATTTCATTTTCTGCATGTTTAAAGAATTATGAATACTTTATGAAACTACAATGAAAGATCTATAAAATATAATGTAACTTTTCAAATCTTTCATTTATGTTCCCTAACCATGTCTACCAATACCATGTATACCCATGTGTCCATATTTATCTCTCCCCCCCCCCATTATTTTGCATTTTTCTGGAAAAATTTCTCAATATTGCCTCAAAAGATACTTGGCCACATTAAAAGAAAATTATTCAATTTTTTCATAAATTCTTACTCAATTGCTGTAAAGAAAGCTCTTTGCAGTTTTTGTGAGAATCATTGCTGTGCAAGGTAATGGGAATTGGTGTATTAGTAAAAAATGATATGACAGTAGGTAGGCATTTACTTTGGATTAAAAATTTCTGATGTCAAGCTTTCGTATATTAAGATTCTTTTTGCTAGTATGAACTTGGTATATCAATTTCAGGTGTCATGTTCTTTTAGTGTTTTGGAAAGATGTTTTGGCTCTTCTTTGCTTGTGAGATTCATTATTATTGTCAGGAAATCATTAATTCTGAGGCCATGTCATAATATTCTATCCATTAGCAAAAATTGGCATAAACATCTAAAAAAAACATAACCAATTTATTAATATTAAAGCAATAATCCTGATATCATTCTGGTAATTATTTCATATATTTTATGTAGAACTAACCAGTTATTTCTTAAAAGTTGCTGGGAAATATAGTTATTAATATAAAGAAATATATGGTGATGAGTATGTGAAGATATGAATTATATACAAAAATTAGAAATTAATAATATATTACTTTTAAATCTTATTTGATTGATTTCATAATAATTTTTCAGTTTCTTTTTGAAAACAATATTATCAGTTATTAGGATTTTTTTCTTTCTTAAACTGTGAAGAAAGTTAATCTCTAATCCAAATTTATCTGCTATATTTTAAGGCATATGATGATGTTTTGAATTATTTTTCATTCTTTTTGAAATTGATAATTCTCTTAGAAATATTAGCTACATTGTGAATAATTATTAAAGTATTATAATAGATTAAGCAGTATTCTCTCTCTTTTTTTTCCTACATGCAAACAGAGTTTAAGATTATTGAGTAAGAGTGCAAAAGAGTTGTAAGTACAGTTTAAATTTTGTTTTAAAGCTGCATGTTAGTCTCTAACTGATGGGTTGTGTTCCCTTACTATTATAAGTGCTTTATCTTAGAGTTTTGTTGAAATGTAGTAGGCATGTTAACTGTATAGAATTTACTGTCAGTTTCTAACATTTTAGTTTGAATAATTTCAAATTCTACCTTGTTTAGACTATAATGTGATGCTGAGAAGAAATTTTTGTTTTATTCATTTGATGTTTGAGATGTAAGTGAGAAATGACACAAATTCCCTGATAATCTCTACTATTTAATGATCAGTTCTGCATGGAAAACACTAAAGTTCTAAGAATGGTATGCATGAAAAAAAAT
Organism: Dolomedes plantarius; assembly: GCA_907164885.2. NCBI lineage: Eukaryota > Metazoa > Arthropoda > Arachnida > Araneae > Dolomedidae > Dolomedes > Dolomedes plantarius. The sequence continues at coordinate 194,288,029 of OU015494.1, forward strand.
TAACTGTTCACAGTTTTAACTGAATTGCATATTTAAATGGGTTCAGTTAATAAAATCCACATATAGTTTCAGTTGTCCAATAGAAAAAAAAGTGATATTATTTTGTTTGTAAACCATGTCTGCATTCTTTAGGATACTGAGTTTATTATTTCAAAAAGTTATTTATTTTTCACGTGTGTGTGTGTGTGCTCAGATAAATTGCAAAGTAAATAATCAAGAATTAAGTGTATAGTAGCAATTTTATGATCACCAAAGCAGAATATTAAGCTTTGTATTTAAATTTTCATATTTTTTTCTCCTCTTATCTCAGTGCTTTTGTAATTTGAATTTATGTAGGGTTTCTACCACATTTTTTTAGCAGAGCATGATGCATGACCATTCTTTGATTCACCCTGCTCCTTTTTACAAGCACCACAACCTTTTTAATGACCCTTAACTAGTATTTTGGTGACTTCTAAAATATCAACCGTTTTTCATTGTATCATCCTCAATCTTGTCATTGAAAAGAAAAGTGTATTTTTTTATTGTCAATATCTAAAAATCTTGATCACACATTGAACTTTTGAATCTTTGATTTTTCTCTTCTACATTCCTACATTCATTTCATGGCAAATATGTGCCAGGAAAGCCCAAAATCATTTTACAATTTTTGCCCAATTTTGTTTTAAGTTGTGGTGAAGCTCATTGCAGTATGGTAATAATTCCTGAAACAGATTATGTAATACTGCAGATGATAAGTCTTGTGTAGTATCTGGATAATGTAAAAAAAAGAAAAGAAAAATCTTGAATTCTCATTTCTAATTTGTACGAGGGTCATTTTTTAAGTAAGAACCGTTTTGTAATAGAGTAAAGGAAACTTTAGTTATGAACATAAATTGTATCACAAACTAAAATATGAACATTTTTTCACTTTTTAACATAGTCACCATTAACATTTAAACATTTATCAAGTCGTGTCACCGGCTTTTGCATCCCATGATCAAAGAACTCTGCTGCCGGACCGTTAAACCAGTTAGTAACAGTTTCTTTCAACATGTCATCATTTTCCAAGCGCTTTCCACCAAGAAATTTCTTAAGTTTTGGAAACAGATGAAAGTCTGATGGTGGTAAGTCAGGGCTGTATGGTGGATGATCCAGTAATTCTCAATATTGCATATCTATTGTTTATTATTAAATTTCCTGTCCACACTGTAACAGTAACAATGATTTGAAATGTTATAAATCGGTTATATAAATAAATAATTTACAGCATTGTGACTATAGCACAATTTACAGCAGACTGTAAACAGCTCTGTGAACTGGCTACCTATCGTATCATTATGGGGAAATGGCCTACATTTTAAATATCAGATGTTGAATCTGAATGTATTAATTATGTCAGTCAGCATGATTAATAACATGGTTGGAGCTCTTAATATATTTGTTGATACTAAATGTGAAACTGTTTATTAAGTCAGTAAAAAAAAATCAAAATATCAAATTGGTATGGTGTAAAATTGTTTAGTGCTGTTTATTTAATTTGTTAAAAAAATATATATTTAATTATTTTTACTTGTTGAAAGCTTGCAGTGACCTTTTGTACTTTTTTAGGTGTTGTTGAATTTTAATTCCCCCTGTAATCCAAGATCAAATTATAATGAAACTCCATTGGATTTGGCTATAAAAAACAATCATGAAGAATGTAGGTCGTTACTTGGTAAGTGTATAAATAATTTTTAAAAGTCCTGTACTTCCATGCTATAGATTTGCTATATTTGTTGGTATATATATATGATATGATATTTTATAAACTTGCTTTATGTTAATTATATTTCTAGAATATTATGTTCCTCCACCCCCCAATTCTTCAAAATGTGATTGGTTTCATGAAAATCTGGATCGGGAGGTAAAGTCTACTATTAATTGTAGTTTTGTTTCTTAGGTGTAGATGTATATTTTTTTTTCTGAAGTATGCTTTTAAGTCTGCATCCATTTTCTGATGCTGCATGTAAGTATGAATTACATCTCACGTGCTTTGCTGTGAGGATTAAGATTGTTGTTTAATTCAATAACTGTTGGTAGGAAGTTTTAGTAAATTTTTCAAAAATATACTGTCAAAAATATACTGTGAGGATATGCTAAACAAAAATGCATTACTCTGTTATGGAAGGGGCTTCAGTTTCAGAGACTTCAAGAAATTGTTTGGTTGCAGGGAGTGTCAAATGCTCAGATTAAATTTATAAAATCCAATCTTCTTCAGTGGTGCATGTTTTATCAAAAGATCTGTGTTGAAAATATGAGAATACAGGATATTAATATCCATTATCATTTCATGGAAGAATTTCATTCAAATGAAAAATTCATGTTTTATACTGCCAGTAACTTTAATGTTGTAGAAATGCTAACTAAGCTATTGCCAAATGAAACTTTAAAAAAGTGTTCTTTCTTTTTTAAGAAAACAAGTTGAGAAAGGGGTAATATATTAGGCATGTAGTTATTCTCTTTTGTTTTAGGCATCAATTTTTTATTTTGAATGGTCAAACATTTGTATTAGTAATTTATCCTAATAAAGTAATTAAAATATAAAACTGCATTTAATCCTCATCTACCTCTGTTATTAATATTTACTCCCTCATCTGTGATTGGTTAGTTGTGGCCTAATCTGCATTTTTTGTAAGTATGGCATATTTCATTGAGCTGGCTCTGTGTGCAAATCACATGACTTGCCAAACATAAGAGATTATGTTCATCATTTAAATAGCTATTGCTGGTGTCTCTGCTGGTATTTTGCAAGGCTGTAATGATCTGTCTCTATACAGGTTATCCTCAGTTAAAATGGAAAGCATGCCTGTTCTTCCTCAGTCTACAGCATCTGAAGTCTAAAAAATCCTAAATCATTTAATATCATTAAATTCTTAGGGAGTTTTATAGTGTGTGTTTCATTGGAGTATATGCATGTATATGAGATTATGCCTAAAAGTGAATTTTCTGAGTAAATGAGTGACTGATTTCAGTTTTAGTGACCTACACTTTGAAAAATTCCTTTCTTAGCTCTTCTTTATAAGTAAATTCTGAACTTGGATTTGCCCTCTGTTTATACTTTTAAAACATTTTGTTTGTTGGAGGATGAACCCCTTTCAAATAATTACTCTTGCTCCCAATGCTATTTATGCATTTTTCTCTTTATTTTTTACTGTTAAATTTGTACCAAAATAGTCCATGAAATTTTTATTGAACATATATTAATTTTCTCTGATCTTTCTCTGATCTATTATGGCTTTAAATAGTAAGCTTGTATTCAAGTTTTAATTTATTACTATGAAATTTATTCCTTATCTTGACGTCTAAACAGGCACAAATAAGTTTGTTTTCAACATTGTTTTCATAATTGCAATTATTTGAAGATTGCAAACTTTTATCCATGAATTGTCTTGAAACCTAATTCTTTAAAATGTTAGCAGGTAGGTTTACATCAAAGCATTTTAGGCCATTGTCATATTAACCATGAGTTAGATTTACTGTTTTGATATTGTCACTCAATAAATGAAAAATACTCGTTCAGTTACAATTTACTTAATCTTCATTTTTTTTTTTTCATCATGCTTCTTACTTTGTACATGCAACCTTTCAAGCAGCTAATGACCTAAACATTTGGTAACTTCGTTCTTCAATCTCTTTACATTTGAAATCTTAAGATAATTAGGGCTAAAAGGGGATGTATATATGAGCCATTCACAAGCCAAATAGATTAACTCCAATTTTTTGAATATTTTTAAATTTTAGTATCAAAGCACTTGATTGACCCCTAGCTTTTTATGTTCATAATAAATTTCCCTAATAATCAGGATTAATAGCACTAAATGACAAAAAATTTTATGGCCTCCGAATAATAATAATTAATGTTTTCCATCAAATTAACCCCATTCTCTAATGTAAATTGTTGCAATAATGCAATTCAAATGCAGAAGCAAGTACTTGATTATAATGGTAAATTGCTTAGTGTTGTTTCATCATAAAAATAAAGTAAAATGAATGAGTCAGTTAGTCTAACTGCAAAAGAAGTAAGTACTTGGGAATTATTTAACAATTTTTTTCTGTTAAAAAAATAATTAGAAGACTGATTTTGATGTTATTACTTGTTTTCACTTGCTAAATCAATTAACTCTGTTACTCATGGAAAAATTACAATAATAATAATGATTACTCCTAGGATGTTCAATCTTGTATATTTTATACATTGCAAAATAAAAACTACATTTGCAATAATACATTTTACAATGTGTATTTGAATTTATATTATTAAAGGTAAACAATATATATTGTTTCATCACTTTTCTCCACTTTTTGTTTTATGGAGTTAATCGATTTGGTAAGTGAGTGGTCAGTATATCAAAATTAATTGCTTACTTATGAAAGTAAAGTGATAGTAACTGTATGCATTTTTTGTAGGGAACAGTTCACTTACTTCGTTCATGTGGTTTGAAAGATGGAATGTTTTTGGTTCGTCGTAGTACTCGGAAAAAGGACATCTATGTTCTGTCTGTGGTTCACAATTCTCATACTTTCAACTATGAAATTCAGCGCAAAGTAATGAATTTTTATGTGATTTATATAGTATTTATGATCTGTTTTTTTTTAAAATATGCTCTCTAAATGACTGTCTTGTAAAAGTGATTAAACTTTTCAGTTAGAAACTTGCTATTTTTCTGTCATATTACTTGTTTGTAATGTAAGCTGTTAAAATAGAAGCCTGTAATTATTTCTCTAGAAAGTATGCCTGCAATTTAGGAAATATAAAAAAAAAACTCCAGTAGATGCTTCATGGTATGAGGGTGTGAAATATTTTAAAAAGTATTTTATATCAAAAATATAAGATCTTGTGCCTTAACCAGCATTTTATACTTTTGTGTAATTAAGTATAGTATTTTAAAAATAATTTAAAGTCCAGTTACCTCTTATTTTTCCTGTAATTGCTTTACTTTTTTGAAATTATCTATTTTAATAATAATAATAATAATAATAATAATAAAAACACTCAATGTAACATTTTAGTATGCAATTCATGACATAGTTTAATTTTAATGAATTGACATCTGCCTCAAATATATAGATGCTGATGTTACCATAAATTGCAAAACTAATTAGCATAAACTTCACTTAGAAGATTGGTTGTTTGATGACTTCAAAAAAAAAAACTCATATTTCTTTTACAATCTTCTGTAAGTTAACATTAACCAAAACAAATTATTTAAAACACATAACCACGTGTATTGGGCTATCTTGTCAGAAAAAAAACTTTAAAATTCTTAGTTCATTCATGGAAAATTCTGAGTAGTTTAGGGCTTTAAACCCGTAATCTGCAATTATAAAAAAAATGTTTGTTTATTTAAATAGTATCATAATTTCCTGTCTGTACACTGCAGTGGCATGTAATGTGTATATTTTTCCCCATATTTTGCTGTAACATATTATCTATCGAGTCTTGTGTCCCCCCCCCCCCCCCCTTGTATCCCTTTTTAAAAATAAACCCTTTATAACTAAAGGATTGTGCTATTTGATGATGCATTCAAAACGCTTAACTTACCTCTAGACCAATGTAGTAATCGTTATAGAAATTTTTGATATTAGCATCTATACCATCAATATTCTGATAACAAAACAGAGAAATAAAATTTAAGTGCATATTGTACAGGGTCAATAAAACTGTAGATCTAAGGCCTTGCTGCTTGCGCTATATTTTACTATCTTCCTTCTGATCATTTTACAGTTAATTGATCAAAACTTCAGATGCAATTAGGATCACACTGCCAAAGATAAACTTAGAATTTAAACATAGATAACCAAGGAAGGTATGCTCTATAGCAGGGGTCTCCAAACTACGGCCCATGAGCACCACCAATCCAGCCCACGTTAGTGAACTGTACATGCCAGGTATCCACCCCACCAGAGTTTATTTTGATTACATTATAAAATTTGCAATTTAAGTAAATCATACAAAATAATAATCAGATTTTTTATTTAACAAACTATTTAGAAGCACAATAACTGACATACATAATGATATTGAACATTTTAACTTAATTAAAGATATGAGATTTATCCTTAAAACTTACAGTAAGTGACATGCATAGGTAATTTACATAATGAAATTAAACATTATGATTAATGAGATTTATATAGCTGTAACTTTCCACTGACAATTATTTGCAGTCGTGGATCAAATTTACTAGTAGAAATTATCAGCAGTGATTTCAAATGCTCATCAGTTAATTTGGATCTGTAAATATTTTTTGCATATTTCATTTTGGAGAATGTTTTTTCACACAGATAAGTAGTGCCAAAAGTGGGAAAAAAACCACAGGCAAATTTATGCAACTGATCAAACTCTGTGAGTAGAAGACTTATAACACTCCAGCAATGATGACTTTAAATATTTTTCATTAAAAATATTGCTACACTACAAATCAATCATTTCCATTTGAAGTTCTGGGGCAAGGATTTCTATATTGTTGTTAAAAGAATTTGGGAAAATCTTGATATCCTTTGCGATTGCATCAAAATCTGAAAAACGGGGCTTAATATTTATTTTTAGAGCACTCAAAGCTTCAATTGCAAAATCTACTGGAAATGGAGTGTCAGTTTGCTGACAGAATGCTTGGCATGTATTAAAAATGTGAAACATTCTTTCTTCAATTGAGATTGAAACAAAATAATTTTTTGTCAGAGGGACTTAATATGAGTGTATAAATCAAGCAAAAGCTGGTTTTCTCCTCGTAATTTTAAATTAAGGTCATTCATATGTTTAGTTAAATCTGTATAAAATGATAACTTCTATAACCATGGATATCTCACTCGCCAGCTAGTCTTGAAACAAAAATTTGCATATTATTCAAAACCACAGTATGTTGGTATGATGAGCTAGCTAACTAGGTCTAGTTAGTGTAGCGCTTAGGCTAAAAAGTTTGGAGAACCCTGCTCTATAGAATGACATCCATTTCATCAAGTAATATTCCATGAAGGACAAATTATAAAGATGATTTTTAAAACTGTATAAACTCGCAAGAATTTATGATGTCCGTGAGTAGGAAATTGGAATGTTAAAGAAGTTTGCGGGGTTTACTATTAAGGGGTATAAAGTAGCATATAAAGTAAAGTATTTCTATATTCCTTATTTTTGAGTGATGCATGTTGCTGATTGCTTCACTGTAACTCCCCTGTCTTGTTTGTTGTACATTAAAGTTTAGTTTTTCATTATTTTCTAAGCTTTAATTAGTGATTCATTTAAGTTTTCTCTTATCTTTAAGACCTACAAGTATTTAAAAAAAAATTACTTTATTCATAATCATGCTCTTAATACTATACTATATTAAGAGAGGGATTAACATAGACTCAAATAAACAAAGTGCATTTTTTATTGCTTGTATGATTTTACATTAAAGGATTGAACTGCTCAATATTTGTAATTTATAAATAGATATTAATTTTTACAAATTTTTTTTAACCCTGTTGTTATTGGTATCCACAAGGAAATTCTCTTTAGATTTTAAGTTGTTAAACAGCATAATGTGGTAAATGCTTGTAAATTTTATTTCAGGAAAAATTTTATTTCATTGATGATGGACCATATCTTGAATCACTTGGTCATGTAATTGATCACTATAGCAGAATGGCTGATGGCCTTCCTACAAACTTAACGTCTGCTGTGTCCCCAGGTAAGTCTACATCTCTTCAAGAGGTAATTGTTAAATGATTGTCTAAGTTTTGCTTTTATAATTAATATATATATATATATATATATATATATATATATATATATATATATATATATATATATATATATATATATATATATATATTTGTTTATTTATTTATCTTGCTTTAGGTACTGCTGATCCAGGAAATCCTAAAAAGGTATATCTGCAATTTTGCTTTTAATTTTACATGCCATGAATCAAATCACACAGAAATATATGTTGATAGAAAGTTTTAATATTTTAGATAATTCGTATTCCTGAATATACATTACAAAGGTCATGTTCGAATCACAGTTGTCACATAAATTGGTCCTTTTTAACAAATTTTACTCATTGTTTTTAAATGTAAAAATTAGCAGCACTGATAGTTCCTAGAATCAGTTGTGTATATTGCAAGATTAGTAGTGGATTTTGACATTTCCATAAGTGAAAAGGGACATTTTGATGTTTCAGAGTTGGGATTTATGAGTATAAATGTCAATTTCAATCACTTGAAGAGAGTTATACTCCTGTCGAAACAAAACAGAAAGGCCTACTTAGTTTCAGATATGAAGGTTTTGGTTTTTATTTATCATTGATATAGATAGAGTCAAAATTAAAGAATTATTTCAATTTGGGATTTATTAAAGTCTTAATTTTTTTCTTATTTTGCTAGGAATCTATTTAGAGTTTGAATCAAAAACATTTTTCAAACGACAAACATTTACAAGATATTCTAATCGAGAATTTTTTTTTCTCCCTTTCATGAAATACAAAGTCCTAGTGTCATAATGCATGAGTATATTATGTTTTTAAAAAACTAATACAGATTCATTACTTATACCTCTCTAATGTATGTTTTGCAAAGAAGCAATACCATTTGAAAATACATGTGCTTTGCAACATATTTTGAATTTGATTACATGCATCAATATATTTGAATTGGAGAAGATTATGACTCCTCAAAGTGATGCTTTTATCTCACACATACCAAGATCTCATATACAAGAAACAATGATTTTTAGTGTGTTACATCTATACTGGAGCAAATTTTACTATTATAAAATGTGTCGTTTACTTTGTAAACTGTGATATACATTTTTAAAAGTGTTTTGATGAAGTGTATAGTGACTAGTGACTACGCTAAAGTTTGTCAGTGTTAATTAAATAATTTGTTATATTATAATTATTCTATTATCTTTCAGGAAACAACTGAAAGTGCTTTATATAGTAACACATCAGTAGAAATTACTAATGGTGGTTCTGTAGCTGAAAAGAGAGTTGTTAATCCTTATCGACCCAATTTAATCAGACGTGAATCTTTGAGACTAGGTAATGTTTTTGAGGAATAACAAGTAATTGTTTTATATTGTTGTCTTTAGATCTGCATAAGAAAATGCATATCTAAAGCAAACTAGCAGCATAAGAAAATGCTGCTAGTTTGAGGCTATAACTAAACTCAATCATAAAACTTCTAATTTGTATTTTAGCAAGAGTCATGTTAATTTATACCTAGAAAATACTCATATTCCAGTTAATATCTCTAGATTTGAGTAAATTATTCAACAGTCAAAAATAAATTCTTTAATTTAATTATCGAACATGTGGGTTTGTTATAGGAATTGTAACCTATGTACATAAAGAGAGATGTAGAAGAGAATGAAGAGTGATAATTTTCAAAATATCTATAAAGATGACAGCCATATAATTATTTCTTTTGCTTCCTTTATTGACAATGGATGTATTGTTAATAGAGGATTTGAGTGAGAACTACTCATCTGTTTACTGAACTATTCTAAACTGGCTTTTATCATAGTATTTTGAAACAAAATTAAATCATGCCTAATATTTTATAAATGCTGGTTTTTGTTATAATTACTTAATTATTTAAGAAATTTTAAGTAGCGAGAAAAAGGTTAGCATTAATCTAAAAATATTTTGTTTATCCCCTATCTTGTCCAGAAAAAAATTCATTCAGGTAATTATGCAAAATCAATTTGATGAAATGGCCTTCAGTTTTAATTGTAAGGGAACATTTATCATCTAATTAAGTTCAACAGTGATTTTCTATTTCTGAATATAAAATTTCTGTGAGATTAAAATACTCTGTTCTACACCAAATAATAAGTTTTGAAAATTTTCAGTTGTTTAGAGATTAATTTGTTAAGGATATCCTCTTTTGATAATTACAGAGTTATGATACATTGAAATCTGAAACAAAGAATGTGTGATATTCTTAATGGTTAATTGTTTATTTGGGGTACTAAAATTTGTTTGGACTGTATTTACTTATAAAAAGAGATATATATGTTGGAGATGATTTCATGCCCTTCTTTAAACATCCATTTCCCCTAATTACTCCATAAAGTAGCAGTCAAAGGCTGGAATACTAATTCTTCACGTTGCAGTTGGTTATCATTCTAGTTGATGGGCCAGAGTGGGACAAAAAACAAGTCTTTTAACTTTTCAAAACATTTATTACTTCACATAAAAACTCTAAAATCCAAGTAAATCTAACCATTCCACTAATTATCTATAACACTTAATTTCTATGAATTAAAATCCCTATTCTGTTCAACTCAATTTACTCCCATTTAATTCAATCTCTTAGGCCGTCAAATGCCGACCTTTCCTGCTGAAGTCTACATCATCTTTGAAGCTATTCCTTTGTTTCAAGTCCACCTAGAATGATCTGCTTACGCTGCATAGAACTCCCTGGAACATACTTTTTGATTAACTTGCAATAAATTTTCATGTGCGAAACTCTAAAAATAGCTTTCTGATGTCAACACGCACAATGAGGCTTGTAATTCTCCCCACTGTTTTTCATTTTCCTTCTCTCGTTGCATTATCAAATATGAATAATCTGGCGTTTACCATTTTAATTCCGATTTTCTGTAGAAAAACTCCCCTTTTTGACCCCTTAAAGTGTAACCTCTTAAAAAAAATCTGACATATACATATATATATTATATTGTCATTCCTATTTTGTAAGGGAGATGAAAATGTTATATCGCTCACTTTTTCTTTGCTCACAATTTTAAGAGGTCCCTTAGTTGTGATACTTCAATTTTTGTATGAGACGTACAGTATTGAAAATATTCAGGTTAAAAGAAAGGGTTTAAAAGGTAATACAGTGGAATCTCGATCAATCATTCTCCGAATCATCGTTTTCCCATATGTGTTGTTTATTTCACCCAGTCCCGACGATCATATTGCATTGTTATTTTCCCGCATCTATCATTTTTCCACAGTTATCGTTCAGTTCAGTTGGTCCCTTGAAAAATGATAGATCGAGATTTCACTGTACTCCCTTTTCCTGTAGAACTTGCAAAACTAGATTTAATCTTTATGTGTTAAAGAATTTATTCTATATGAATGAAAATGTGTTTGCCCTCATCTGAAATGTCTTTGATTTTGATACTAGGAAGAAAATTTTCCTTTTCTGTTCTGCAGGTTATATTATTTATTCATTATCACTTTTATAGTTTGAGAATGATAGAAATGAAATGTAAGAATTCATTAAATCTTATGTTTGTAAACATGTCATTTTCATTTAGGACCTCCTGTTGGAGAAGGAGAATTTGGGTCTGTGTTACGAGGAAAATGGACTAGTGCAAAAAATATAGAGGTTAGATTGTAAAATGGCTCTCTTTTTGTATTTTTTATAAATACTGTGTTTTGTCTGACTCTGAAATAAAGAAAAATAAATATCAATTTGCATATTTGTAAAAAAAGTTGTTTTAATATGTGTTATAAGAGTAAGCTGAATAATAGGGTATTGATGAATGTCCTTCATTAAAATCAACTGTCATTTTTAAGTGATTAGCTTGAAAGTCTTGTTAGGTTTTCATTTCCTGTCTTTAAATAACACTGTCAGTTGCTACTATCAATATAAAAGGAATATGCTTACATTTTAGTTTGATAGTGCTGGATGTTTACTTCGTTTTTATGGGTATTTTTTCAGTGTTAAGTTCAGGTCTACAAAATGTTTAAGCTAGATCATATGTAGTTGTTTGAAAATTTCAGAATGCAGCATTCTTAAAGGGGAAACTAAGTAATTTAGAAGAATTTAGGATAAAAGAAGAAACTGTATGCTGAACCTGGTGTTTCAGAAAAGTATGCAAGCTTCCAATACATAAGTTGACAGAGAGAATATCATGATAATATCAAATACAAACTTTTTGAAATCTGTATTTTATTTATTTATTTTAAAATAAGAGTCCTTAAAGATGTGCTATTTTATGCTGTACTGAGGAATTTTTACAAGTTGGATTGATTTGGAACTGTCACATCAGTACACTAATTAAGTGAATGGTAAATATAAATTTTAACTGATAGTAGAATTTATATCCTGGCTTGAAATATGTAAGTTTAACTTTCAACATCACTTTATGATTTTGAAGATATGTATGTAAATCATTCATACAGACAATTAAAAAAAAATGGGCCTTTATAAATCCAGATAAAGGAAATTCATGTTTTGCAGTATATTATTTAACAAAAAATAAAATGTCTGGGGAATCTCCAACTCTTTCAAAGCCAAAGTCTAAGCTCTTTTCTTATACTTTTATTTTCTCTTTTAAATGTTTAGCTCTGTGACTGAAGACTTTTAAAAGTGTATTAATAAGAAAGTAGAATCATCATATTTGGCACAACAGCCCAGGGTGGGCTAGGGCCTTCTGTTGAAGATTCCTCCAGGACAACCTATTTCTAGATCAGGTCTGCCAGTTCCTCACTCCAATTGCTCTAAACTCTGATTCAACAGAGTCGAGTCATCTTAGTTTTGTCCTTCCTCTTTTCTGGCTAGTAAAGGGCCTTGCAACAAAAATTTTTTTACTGGATTTTTTTCACCCATTCTAGGGATATGAGAGGCCCAGTTCATTCTTTTAATTTTAAAACTTTTAATAATATCAGGCTCTTTAAAATATCTAGATTTCTGAATTAAAACATCTCAACCAGAGGCGATTTTCTTTGACACCAACAAAGATGCTTCTGAGAACCCTTCTCTCGAAGACTGCAATTCTGTATTCTCCATTTTTTGTTAGAGACCAAGAAAGTAGAATAAGCCTGGTAAAAGGTCCAGAGGAGCCTAGTGGGTAATATGTAGAGATTCGGTACTGAGGATGCTTGGTTTGAGTCCCAAGATGTGCCACTAAATGCTTGTGCCTATGCCAAGTATGGACACGTTAAATCTGTAGGCTGGAAAGTTCCTCTAAGGTATTTGTAGGGAAGAAAGGAGAGTATGATTCCCCTGAATATTGCTCCTCAGAGTGCTTCTACTCAGTTGTGGTAGCAGCATATTCACCAACAGGGATTCAAACCTGGAAGACCATAGTTGCTATATCTTGCCTTGTCTGGTACATTAGAATAAGCCTGGTAAAAATTAGTAAATGAATAGAAATATTAGCTTCTATATAAGAGATATGTAGGAAATGAAAAAATAAAATTGTCAACATAGTGCATAATTCAATACAATTAATAATGGTTTATGTGCATACTTTATTCTGTAATGTCTTACTTTTGTTTACCTTATTTTTAACAGCTTGATGTTGCTATAAAAACATTACGAGATGAACAAGTACAAAGTTGCAAAGAAGAATTTATTCGGGAAGTTGAAGTGATGGTAGGATTAGATCATAAATGCGTTGTGAAATTATTGGGAGTGTGTTTAGGTCCTCCCTTAATGATGGTATGATTTGTTTTATATTTCTCATTGTATATTGTATGTATTTCTTCCTATTTTGTACAATATTCTCATGTATGTATATTTACTTGAGTGTTTCAGTATCTATAAAACCAGGGTGCATATCAAAATCTACACTAATGATTTATTTATATTAAAAAAAATTAACTCATGAAACTGTATAATAAAAGTTATATATGCAGTGAAACTTCTCTTGCTGGCTATCTGATGACCACCCCTCAAAATGGCCACTTTTTTTTTGGGGGGGGGGGTGTAAATTTGTGTGAAGAAAAATTGTTGCTGCAAAGAAAAGTGTTATCAACTTATTTGTAGTCAGGTTGGATCAGGAAACAGGTAGGGTGTGTGTTTTCTGTTGTCCCATTAACCTCAGACCATTACCATGTTCAAACCTTGTTATTTTAGGGGTTGTATGTGTTATTTTGACATTAAGTCTGATTCATTAGCCATTTTTGACGTAATAAGTTTGGTTGTTGTGTATACTTTTCTGTTAAAAAAAATTCATGCATTGAGAGAGAAAATAAGAAGAGGTTTTCCACAAAAATCAGGGTATCATTTCAGGTGGAAAATAGTTCTATTCTGCCAAAATCAAAGTCATCATTTATATAATATGGTATATGTCTCATGAAATTGTAACTGCTTTTAAATACTTCAAGAGTTCTTTATAACATGTCAAACTTTAAAATGTGTTTTTAGTTGATCCATAACTGTCTGCTCATAGAGCTGAAATGGTGCAGGAACAAATATCTTGAAACTGGATGACAGTATTAAAATGAGAGATGGAGTAATAAAATAGAGTATTAAAATGTCAAAAGTCATGTTATCTTCTTTAGAATATATAAAACTTGAATTACAGTAAGTTGTGGTTAAGTTTGTAAATATGCGTTTGTTAACACAAGGCTTCAAGTAAGTAATAAAACTTGTTCATGATATATTACTACTAAATTAGCATACTTTTATTTTAAAAGTTGCTCTTATTTGAAGACTTATTCAGTAATATAAACTGAAAAAAATATTAACGGAGATTAGTGTTCAGGATTATAGTCTAGTAAAAAGGATTAATTTGTGGTCATCTAAACATAATTAGGGATCATTATAAAGTTGTTTAGCAGCTACTATTATTCAATTTTTGGAAAAATCTGATAGATATGCTGTAAAGACATTCAGCAATTGTAGCAACATAGGTTAGACTTGCAAATGTTATTAGTCTAGTTATTTAACACGAAAACAGACAAGCAGAGAAGTTTTCTAATATCCAATGCACCATTTCCATTGCTTTACTTTAAAGCAAGAATGAAATATTGGGCATTTGTGTCCTGTTCTATAACTTTGTAGAATTTCACAAGTATTTAACTTAATTCACTGTCGGGTCAGTTCAAACATTCATTAGAACCTTTATGAATAACAATGTCATAAATCATGTATTCTAATTTTATCAAATTTGTAATTTTGTATTGTGATAAATTTTATACAGCTACTTGTTTTGTTATATTGTTTATATAATGTAGGTCTTGTGCATTTGGTCTTTATTCAATAAATTCTTTGCATCTGTTTGGAACCTGCCATTTCTTTGCTTTTGTGAAAAGAATAAGAATGTAGTTATGAGTTATAAAAGTATTTGGTAATAGGTTAAGGATGTCTAGCATAGCAGTGTAAGAGAAAGAGCCTCATATTTTATGTAATGTACTTACATATAGAGCTTTACATATATACTTTTGGTAGAAAAAAATGTTTTGGGAGTGAGCTAAACTTGAAAGCTGTGAAATAGCTGTGAAGTCTGGAGATCCATACATAGCAACTGTATATCATGCTTTTAAAAATGAATATTTAAACCCTATTTAAGTAAGAAGAGCCAGTTATTTATTATAATCAATTATTTAAATTGTTGTGCTTATTATAATGGAGGTTTTTGCTACTTTTGTGTAGGTTCAAGAATTAGTTCCTATGGGTTCATTACTAGACTACATTTTAGATTTTTCTGATGCTATTAATGTGAAGGATTTGCTTTTATGGTCTGCCGAAATTGCCTGGGGAATGACATACTTAGAAAGTAAGAGATTTGTTCACAGAGATTTGGCAGCAAGAAATATTTTACTTGCATCAAAAACACAGGTATGGACATTATTCTTTTTATATATTCACCATACTTATCATGACTGAAGTATGATACTCATATCAGTGAGCCAAGAGGGGCAAATAAGTATTCATTGTGATAACCTTATTTGCTCGTTTCACAGCATGCTGGAGGGTGTTTGTTTATAATAGATACACATAAAATATTTAAGTTTTAGCCTTCCAGCAATGTAACCTACACCTACATTACCGCCTGAGTTTTCCTATTTGTCATTTGTATCTTAGACCATGTTTGTTCTTGCCATGCATTTCATGCACAAAGCAAAACTCCAGTGTTGAAATGCTATGTTATTGCGGGTTTAGCTCATCACCTCCATTGAAGGCATGTCTGGTTATGATGCAATAGCATAAGAGTTTTGTTTCTGGTCTGCACATTACTTGCTGATTTATCTGTACCTGAGCAAATAACCAATGTGTATAATATGACTTGATAGTATTTGAACTCTTCAGTAGTAGTATGTTGATTATTTTTCTTAGCCTTCCACTCATTGTAACTTTAAATGCCATAGTGTGGTATAACTCTATGAAGTTTAATGATGATACTGTTGTGTATTATTAAGGATAGTTTTTCTTATAGGTTATGTTATGAATAAAGCATAATTCTTTTAAACCAATTGATTTTGGAATTTTACTTCTACACCTTACATCATTGCTGACATTTCATGAATGGGATTTTTCATACTGAAATGTTGTCTTTTCTGCTGCTTAATAAATGTTAGAGTTAAAATTTAGAAGCCAGTTTAAATTTTTAAATTTAGAAAAAAATGAAATAAGATAAATAAAGCTTAATAAGAGTTTCATTCTGATTATCTTCAGTTACCTTTATTCTGGGTAGTAAAATAAATTTTAAAAAAAAGTGTTATTCAGAGTATATTAAAATAAAAAAGAAACCATTTTGTTCTTACAGGGAAAGATAACCTGATAACATTTTCCCTTTAGTTTATCATGCCAAATGATATCAAAATATCCTCAAAGACAATCTTTTTTGGTCAAAACTTTGGTCAATACAGTTCAGTGCTACAGACATTCAATTCAAAATTAAGCTGTGCATATAACAAATATGGGTTACAAATAATCAATCACACTTCCTTCTTCATATACAATGGGATAGAAAAGCAATTGGCAATTTAAATTTTTTTCATAATGGAGTATAAAATATTTTATTCTTCAGTCATAAATGTATGCGCTGACAGAAACAGCATTTGTTTATCATCATATATAACAAAAAAGTGATGATAAAAGCACATATATACAAAACTGGATTACTTAAATTTTTTTTGAAGGTAATTTAAGATAATAACAAAATATACAATCACACAAAATCCATTATGTGATGAGATTTAACCCTTTTATTTCATATACAAATGTTATAGTCTTTAAAAAATGCCTTTGTTTTTAACAATTTGGTAGCCTTCTCTCATCTGTATTTATTCCAATACAACTAAAATGAAAAATCTTTCTTATGTTTTAGTTAAATACAACTGTTAAAATAGAATGCTTTTAAGAATCTATAAATAGAAATCCATCAAAAACTTAAAATAAGTGGGTGTTTTCCCCCACCTGTGCATTTTCATTGCTGTGAAGTATCTTGATCTCTGCAATGTGTAGCTTCAGTGAGGGACAGAAATCAATGGGTAAAAATTATAGAACTGAAGGAGAAAAATGCTATTATCGATATTTGAGAGCAAAATCTTGCCATATTGGTATGAGTATTGTACTTTAGCCCCCATTATAATCTGATATGAATGAGCTTTCTTTCTGAAAACATGAGGTTTTATTTTCACATTTCTCTGAATGAATTAGAAGTCTTCACCATGTCTTTATTAATTTTTTTTCAATGTTTTGTCTTTCAGGCCAAGATTAGTGATTTTGGTTTGTCTAGAGCTTTAAGAGCTGATAGTGAATATTACCGAGCCAGCACTGGGGGAAGGTGGCCAGTAAAATGGTTAGTAAAGTAAGAGAGAGACTCTCATTTTAGTCATTGATTGGTCCATAATTTTTCAGTGTGTTGATTTTTCACTAATTAATGTAGGCCAAAAATATTTATTTTCAATGATTTTATTAAGTGGAAAGAAAATTGCCTTTGTGGATCTATTTAAAAGCTATTTTTGAAATTGTTTTCATAAAGATTTAGGAATAGTTTATATTGTAAATCTCATTAAAAAAACAAGTAATTACCCAGATTATTTAGTGAACTCATCTGTTCTTTTGCCAGTAAATTGAATTTCTACTACTTTTTTTATTCCTCTGTTGTGTTAATTTACAAATGTAGAAATGTAGGGAATGTAAAGGTTCATGAGAGAAGTCCTTCATATGAACATTTCTTTTTTTATTAGCATTAATATTTGTTGAATCTAATGAATATCTAAATGTAGTATTTCTGTGATGTTTGAGAATACATTTACTTTTGCATCTGTATCAGAAATGAAAAATTTAATTCTTAGTGCTGAAAATATTGATTATTCATTTCATTTTAACATCTTTCAAGGTATGCCCCTGAATCTGTGAATTATGGCACTTTTTCTCATGCCAGTGATGTTTGGAGCTATGGTGTTACATTATGGGAAATTTTTACATTTGGAGAACCACCCTATGGAGAAATGACTGGGAGTGAGGTACATGTAGTTATATTTCAGTACTGTTGAAAATTCCCTCATTTTGAGTAAAACTGTTAGCTTATATGTGCACTTATTCCTATTGATGCAATATTTTTCTTAATAAAGTTACTTAAGTATAACAGAGAATATATTGATATCTCATGTTTCTGAGAATTTAAAGAAAAAAATTGTGCTATCCATCAGCTTGTGATTCTCGCTCGAATCTTGACAGTCTTCCTACAGAAACTTCTAAAATTGTTTTAGAGGCTCTTAAATGGACCCTAAATTTTATTTAAAGCCTTTATAAGACACAAATTTGCTCCCAGCATAGCGTACTGCAAATATTTTTGTGTATGTGTATGTGCTTAAAACTTGCTAGTATGAGCACTTTATCTTTCATATTTTAAAGATAAGGTAGATAGAGCTCACTTTTTCCAGAAGGCAATAACTTAATGATTATTCTGGTTTCTAAGTTTCACAACAAACCATTTGCTGTATGTCATGTTGAATAGAAACCTGTATTAAAATATATTTTTGTTTTAAATTTTTTAAAAACATTTTCGTTCCCTCACATTCCCAGATTTTCAAGAGAAAATCTAGGAAAACTATGAAGTGATAATTTTTGTTTAGTCCTCCTACAGAAACTTCTAAAATTGTTTTAGAGTCTCTTAAATGGATCCTAAATTTTATTTAAAGCCTTTTAAGGCAATTAAAGCTATGCTGTATATTTCAGGTTTTTTAGTTTTTCATAGCACAAATTGTCCATTGAGAGTTGAATTATGTTTTAGTTTAACAGCACAGGAAAAAAAGTTGATTATTCATTCCATTAACATTAGGCCTCAAATAGTATTTTATTTATTTTAAACAGATAATTTTTAAGAGCAAACTGTTCACTCAAAATAGCTAATTAGGGTAACTTATATCTGTATATTAGTGCTCTTTAATTTAAAAAATAATCCAAACAGAATGAAACCTAATTATCTACATTTTAAAACATAATTTTTTTATGAATTAGGAACTCACCTGTTTCTGTAATTTCTTCTTTACACATGAAAAATTTGCTAAGAAAATTCTGAGAGACTTGCATTAGCTGTGTATAGCCTTTAGAAAATTGGTAGTATTGAGATAGCCTTTAAAAGGCTTCATCTGAAGGTGTAAGGATTCTGTTACTTTTTCCTGTAATTTGTGGAATTTTCTGTAAGGCAGGTCTGGCTCTGAAAAGATGGGTTTCAGACAATATGTTGCTTTTGTTTCCCTTTCAGACACTTATGGAACAGGCTATTGAATGTTCCTACTTAATTTTAAAGCATCAGACTGCTTCTCAAGCATATGCATATTGAATATTTGCATCAGTATCATATACAACATGTATTCATGTCCTGATTCCACCAAGTTAATGTTATGAACATGCTGAAATGATATTAATGAAGGACAAAAAAAAAAAACTTTGGTATACACTGCAGATTGGTTGCAGCCATCCAAATGCACTTACAGAGCAACTCAATAATCTGTTAAGGAATGAGAAATTCTTATCCTTATTTCAGGGATTTAAGTGTTATGTTTCAAGATAAAATAGTAACTGATGAATACTGAGCCTTGAGAGCTCATAGTTAATATTTTTTTCTGAATGAGGTTGGTGTCACAAAGGTAGTGACAACGGCTGCATCCTTAAATCAGACATAAGAGAATTTGTTTTATGAAGAATACTCTGAATTTTGTCTTTAAAAATTGAACGAAGTTTAGAACCAAGGCCTTCATTCAGACTGGAATATTCCAGATGATTTTTCTCAGTTGTAAAGGAATTCAGCCTAATGTATTTCAAGTGAATGCAAATCTTAACTTATTAAATTTAGGGAAAAGTAGCTTAATTAAAATATATTGAACTCTTGAACTGCTGATGTATTTTCAAATGTTTTGTAGAATTAACTTTTACAGTTGATAATCTTGTTTATATGAATTTCATAAGCATTTTTATTTATTTATATATATATATTTTGTATAATAGGTTATACAGTTCATCGAATCCAACCAAAGACTAAGCATTCCTGAAAACTGTCCTGAAAAGATGAAACAAATAATTAATGAATGTTGGTTGTATCAACCAGACAAAAGACCTACTTTTAGTTATTTATATCACTCTTTTTGTAGTGATCCTGAGTACTCTGACTTATGGGATTACATTAAATGTGAATGATTATCATCTTATTATGTTTTGTGTATAAAAAAATATTTTTTATTGCTTGATTTAATTTACTGTGACCCATCTGGAAAAGTGGTAGCTTAGGCTAGAGCCGGCTTGAGTTTGGAAGAGATGCTTTTTAATGACTGTCAAAGGGCTTATGTCATCTTCCTCCCATTTGAAACTTATTGCTATAAAGTTTTGCATTAAAAAAATTTTATCCTAATAAATACAGTATACTATAGAAAATATATTCATATATTTGTCATCTGAGTCTGGTGAATTTCTGTCTGTCACTAGGTATATATAACTTGACATTGTAAAACTTGGTGTTCCAAAATTAATTATGTAACTAAATTATGGTGTTCCAAAATTAATTGTGTAACTAAATTACTTGCACATTTGTAAGTTTTTGTAAAAACTATCAAGCATTATCAACTTACATAGAATAAATTGTTATGTATTTCTTAGTTTAGAAAAGTATTTTCTGATTATGTGTAAGATTAATGTAATTTTTTTGCATGTCCATATGATTATTTAATAAATTATTTCTTTACATTAAAAAAATGACCATTTAAAATAAATAATTGTTTCATTTGGGTAATTTCAACTAAATATGAAATTTAATTCGAATTAAATTTCTGATGTTGAACATTGTTGAACTAAATATTGCATAAAATTAAGAAAAATATCTTCTTATAATTTGTATCTGTATTAGCATATTTTACTGCTGTATTTACTGCTGTATTAGCATATTTTACTGCTGTATTAAATATTTATTTGAATGTGCAAATACCAATAACATAAAGTTACTTTAATTTTTGTGTTATTTATACTCGGGAAAAAAATGCACTTCACTTTTTTTAATCTATACACTGTTATTGGTTTATTTAAGTACTCATATCTGAACTACCATATTTAAAATGGTACCTTTTTGTGTATATCTGTTGAAATGGAATTTTTAATGCAGAGTTTAATATTTTGTTAGTCTATGTTATGTTTTAAAGTGATACAGATGTTAGTTTTTTAATTGTTAAATGTAATTTGAAAATGTGTAAATATGAGCAAAGTTTTAAAAAAAATAGTTTATTTATACTTGCCAGATGATGTTTTTAAGGATGAGATTATTAATTCCAACTAAACAAATCTATATTTTCCTGAATTTTATTTTATTTGAATTATTTATCTTATCCTTATATGTTAGAAAATACATTCAATCTTTTGTTGTTATTCTAATCAATGTCTACTGTACATTGTTACGTTATATAGTTGGAAAATTTTTCTTCTTTGATATCTAGTATGTATTTCTACATGTATCTTTTTATCTGCTGTGTACTCACTTGTTGGATTTATGTATATTTTATTACTTTTATGGACATAGTAATGTATATTGATTCTGAACTTATTGATTTTATTTTTTCTGACTAGGCTGTTCAAATCTGTTTTATATACAGGGTCGTCAAAAAAGGTTAGACACATTTCAAAAGCTCATAAATCTAAAATAAATTAAGAAAACTCAATAGTATTCTTTTCAAACATCTTGGCAAGTGTCCAAGATTTCTAAATGTAACTGTTACGCAAACGTGACGTTGAATGTTGTGCAGAAGTGATGCTAGGTGGAAGAGGTCTTCGCTCGGCTTTCCATCAGTGCAATGGCAACCATTCAGGAGAAAGCTCAAGCAGTGGTTGTTTGTGATAAACATGACGCTAATTTCGCTGAACTGTTTTAACAGATTTGTACTCCGCTAACCACAACACATACTGAGCTTTCTCCTGAACGGTCGCCATTGCACTGACGGAAAGCCGAACGAAGACCTCTTCCACATTACATCACT